>VZTL01030671.1:0-39045 GCA_013400535.1 Scopus umbretta
AGAATTGATTATAAATAAAATGTTTGTGGAAGAGCAGTGTGTTACAAGTGTTAACATTTTGGTGCAGAAAGCACCTGCATTTAAAGTGTCTTGCATGTTCAGGCTTATGGTTAAGCTTTTCAGACTCATTTTCAGCTGAAAACTGACTGCTCTTTTACTTTGTGAAAGAAGTGATAAAACTGCATGCAAGTATGTTTTGTTATGTTAAAGTACGGACATATGTTAAAATGAGGACAAACTGGAATTTCAGTGCTGTTTCTCCGAAGCCAAAAGGCAATTAGTTTTCTAAACACTATGTCTATAATGTATTTTCCTCAATTAGGACTGATTGTTTGTCATAGATACCTTGTGCATAAACAGAGACTGTTATGCTGCCTTCATAGTTAGGTGAAGATGTGAATTATGAAATAGGTGCAGCTGTGTTTGAAGCCTGTTTTTACATTCAAAGAAATAGTGTGCATAAATGGATTCCTGGAGAGGCTGATTGATTTCCCAGACTTCTGCTTTGTTTGTTTTTCTTACTACAAAATTTTTGATATATTTATGGTTGACTTTAAAAACAATACTTAATATGCAAGAAATTCTGGATTTTGACTGTATTACAACCCTTTGTGCAAAATTAGAATCTTCAATTCTGTATATTTTTTTCCAAATTGTGTTGTTCCTTTATCATAAATATCTTTAGATGCAGTTAGATCTAATTCTAAACTTTATCTGTGCAGATGATTTGAGAACTACAAAGTCTCTATATCAAAAAATGAAACCTTTTGTGCCTCTGTATTTATCCGTCTTCCTATTATCCCCATAAAGTTTGAGTATATAAGCCCTAGCATGCTCTGAAAGTCAGTGAACCTCCATTCTCTTAGAACTAGGAAGTTCATCATTGAAATGTAAATGCACTTTACTGACTAAATCCTCAACCTGTCCTAGACTTTTTCCTGGTCTTAGTGCTTCAGGACACAAATCATGATGGGCATCAAAGGTCAGAAGCAACAGCTTGAGTTTATTTGTGCAAGCTTGCTGAGAACATGTAGCCTAAGTCTTCCCATACCGTTCAGGATGCTTCAGCTATCTCTGAGTAGAAGTGAGCTCCTCATCATTTAACTGTGCATTTCTTTTGTGGTTGCAGCTTCATGCTTCAGTGTAGAACAGAAAAGCTCATTGTGCTGAGTAACCGTTGTTTCCACCCTTTAAATTTCGTTTCTACCCCTGCAGAAAATTTGGAGCAGTTATAAATTCCAGAAAACGAAGAGGAAAAGAGCCTCACCCTGAGTGTATGACTTTTCTTTCATTTTCGCTTAAGAGAAAAACAGTTGGCTTTGAGGTGTACTTGAACTTGAGAATAATAAATGTGGGATATCTTTGTCAATGATGAAGGGATGTTTCAGAGTAGGTGACCTTCCACTGGGAAACCTGGCCTCAGCCTCCATGTATTTGCTCCTAGACTTCTGCTCCGAATGCTTTAGCTAAACTTCATTGCCATGACTGCTCAGCAAGGGAGCAGTTTTGTGCAGGCAGGACTCAGGGTGTGCAGAAAAATTATGCACTGACCCCTGCAAATTCCCTGTGAGCTCTCTTCCTGGGAAGAAACCAAGGGATCAGTCAATGTCATCAGAGGCTAAAGAGAGATGACAGTTAAGAAGGAATGGGAAGGAGCTAAAACAGGAGAGTGGAATGGGAAAAAACCAGAGGGGCAGCGTAGCCTTAACTTTAAAGGTGGCTAACCTTAAATTCTCCTGCTGAGTATCCCAAAGGCAAGAATGAACTTTTCCAGCTAGAAATGTAATTACTGTGTAATCACCATATTCTGTCCTTGATCTTCATGCAAACCTTCTGCTGATACCAGTGGAGGATGCAACAGAGGGTGGAGGGGTGACATGATTGGTACGCTGTGGGTACAGCAAATTGAGTGCTGGCCTGGCCTATGCACAGAGCTAGCAGGGAAAATGTCTTTATATTTTGAAAGAAGGCTGTGACTTAAATTTTCATGTCATATGAAATGTCAATATCTAACTTTCATTGATTAGGAACAGCTGTTTACATGCAAAATGTATGCTAGTGGAAAAAGGAAACATAATCAGCTTTTTATAATGCTCTTATGACAAGAAAGTGCTCCTTAACTGGAAGCAAGAAAGCCCAGCCTTTTGGTACTATAACTTTGGTCTATAGCTTAGCCAATCTGCAAAAAGTTTTCATGTATTTTGGCTCTCATTTGAACCTTGTTCTTTTTAAGCCTAGTTCAGAACTATCAAGTCTGATTTTTAGGTCAGTGTTGTTCTTCATGCTATATAGTCAGGTACAGCAGTGACTGAGAGAACATATAGCAGTTATAAATTACTGCTTCTTATTATGCTTACCATTTCAGAGGTCACAAAAATAATTCTTAGGTGTAATAAAACAGCGCATCAGGTTGTCCTGGTATGTAGGCTGTGTATTCTACAGTGTTATATCGGTAAATAATAGGTTACTGATTAATTTACGGTATCTAGTCTTTTTCTAATTTGTCTCAATAGCAGAGAAGATTGAGTTTCATGTTTAGTTTTGCTTTAAAGTAGATTCAGCTTTACTTTTCAGTGGAAAGCAACTGAATGCACCTGCTTAAATTTTGGTAATGAAACCATCTTTCATATGGAAAACAAATTTTCCATGTTGTTAAGTATCATACTTCCTTTAACTGTCTGATCCGAATCAGTTTGTGGAAAAATCTTTGGCCAGTTTGTAACCCACCACAGATTTGAAACATGGCTCTGCCAAAGTGTTACGCTGTGGTATGTAGCTTTGGTGCTGTGGGTGTTAGAAAACTGTGTGCTACTGCAGATGGATATGGAGAGACACTCTCCTAAAATAAATACAGGTACCTATTGGAGAAAAGCCTTCCAGAGGTGAGAGACACAGGAGTTTCCTTTTCTCATGTGAGCAAGCCCTTAGGTGATAAGTTTTGCCATATACTTCTAGCAAGATGTGGCAATGTCGAAAGGCAAAATGTAAATGCACTACTGCTGGTAGCTGCAGACTACCCACCTTAAGCAGCTCAAAATAAGGCTAAACATGACTGGAAAAAAAAAATCACAAGTAGTTGTTTGGGAACCTGGCATTGATGGCACCTATCCACCTTTATTAGGACGTAAATAGCAGTTGGCTATTTGATGTTGTTTTAAACTTGAGTGAGAAAACTGGAGTCTTGAATATATAATAATAATAGCACAGTTAAAAATGACTGTCATATGAGCTAGTTTCTTGTACTGCAGTCTGTGTTCTTTGCAGTTGTATAAGTAGTTTCTAGGCGTTCATTCTAGTGCTGTTAATATTCTGTTCTTTTCTATTTGGCAGAATATATCCGACCAAGGCTTTATCTTATTTGTCTTTATTCCTTTAGCTTCTTGCTTCTTAAAGGAAAAAAAAAAAAAATTGTATAAAATAGTAAAGTCAAATGCATTTGCTAAAGGGGAGGGCTCTGTTGCTTCTAGCTCATTCACGTGAATAAATGAACACAGAGACTTGGTATTGTGAAAGCAGTAAATATACATCTGTCATTTGCAGTACCCAAAATATGTTGGTCAGAGCTACCCTTCAGGATTTTGCCAGCATAACCGTGTTTTGTTAAGATTCTGCAGAAATCACCCTTAGTTGACATACAATATTCTATGCTAGATTCAGTTAGATACCACCAAAAATGTGCTTCTGCCAGTATAGCTTGTTTTTTCAGGGAGCTAGTATTAGCTGTTCTGGCAAAATAACTTTTTTGCCTGTGTAAACCACATCTCGACTAGGCAGATTTGCTAGTATAGCTATTTTAGCAAAGCCTTTCTACTGTAGAAAAGACCTTATTGATAATACTCTGAGGTTCCCACAGTAGATGAAAGGCACAATACAAAGGGCTTTACAAACACGAATTAAGCTTCACAACACCCCTGTAAAATAAATCATTCTTCTAGCTTGCCAATGTCTAGTTTCTTTTAATATAAGATGTTTTGTGGGAATGAGAAGGAAGGGCTAGAAGATTCAGAATTGGGGGAGTTAGTCTGGTAGCATTGTAGCAGTGATAAACTAAACAAATTTCTAACCTGTTGGAATCCCTTGCCATCTCTATCTGATATTTAAAATGTCCTAGCAAAATCAGTCGTTTAGAGTATCAGATAGCAACTGGTTGCTGGTTTCACCTCATCTGTGATAGTATGAGGAATTCTAATGTTGATGCTTGGCAATTCCTTTCTTCCTGAAAACCTGGAGCTGGCTTTTGTGTATGCGGTGTTCTCATTAATGCTGTTTTTAACTACAGTGTTGTCTCTGACTGATTTGTGTTAGACTCTTGCAGTCTTAAACAGTTTATGTAGTTCAGGGTATGAACAACTTAAACAGTTAAGCAGTCTCAAAGGGAATGGAGGGAAGAACAAAACTACGGATTAATGCACAAGAATGATTTTAAAGTCAAGTCACCTGAAAGTTAGAATAGTCTGATAATGAGTTTGCCCATGTGGTCTTAATTCAGGCATTTTTGTGTATTAATTGTCATGTAGTCTTTAGTTACATTACCACATTCTATTTATTCTTTTTCATTGCTTAGGGAACAAGGAACAGAAGAACTCTACTAGGATGTAGGTTAATTTTCTTCTTTACCATTCACCAGCATCGCTTTTGAATTCAGTCTGTAAACTTCAGGGGCAGGCCCAGGCATTTCCACAGCCCTCTGTTAAAAGCCAAGTCCTGGATTCTGTGTTAATACTATGTATCAAGAATTTAACCAAGCTGTGCAATTTATCCTCTTCCCAGTACAAGGCCTTCATGTGATGGTAACTGTTTTCACAAACAAGATACCTTTCCTCACCCAGTGTAGTGAGGGACTCCCTTTTGAAAAGCTGTCCCCGATCCCCTGAAATCTGAGAGACGGTGGAGACATCTGGGCTGACTGTGTTCCCCGTCTTAACCCTTACTGTGTGCTAGGGGAAGTTCTAGTAACTGTTCAGCGGTGTGCTTGATCCTTCGAGAGCTACTTGATCTGATAGGAGTATATTTGTGCTGTTTCCACAGCAACAGCACACCTTTTTTTTTTTCCCCCCCTCTCAAGGTGGCTGTCGTTTTGAGAATTAGACCTGTGGAAAAGCTTGGCCGCCTTGTCCCCTGTTGAGATTTCAGCTTGCGCAGGTCAAGAGTGGAAGGAGTAGGATGGGGAGAGTGTGACTCTCAGCAGAGCCGGTGTGATTATGAAGTGACAGTGGAAGGAACGAGTCCTACTTAATTGTGTGGTTTAGTGTTAATAAAATGATTGTGTTGAAAGTCATGACTCTTTCTAAGCTCTGCAAATGAAAGGACTGGGACATTGACAACAATTATTTTAGCCCTTTGCGTGTGCTCTTGTAATCATGTAGGACCCATGTCTGCTTCATGCATGTGTTCATGCACAGTACGAAACCAGGTGTACATTCTTCTGTCCACCTGCTCATAGAGACTTTTTATGTGCATGCCAATTAAGAAACCTATTCTTCTGTCACAGCATTTGTCCTAGCATTGCGGGGAAGGGAAGTGTTATGTTTAATCACTCCACTGAAATAGGAAGTAAATGTTAAGCCACCTCTTGGGCACAGTACCTCCTGTAGATAGCAAGATACTTCCCTTCAAACTGAAGTACACATGCCAATCTCAACATATGCTGCCTGGAGGACTAAGAAGCTTTCAATTTTTGAAATATTACCATAGATCAGTCCCTTCTTGTTACAATTTAAAGGTGGGTGAAAACAGAAGCATATGGTTTGATACTGATACCTTCCTGGGGTTGACTTTTTTCATCTTAAGAAAGCAGTCTCTTCTTGTGTGGATGCCTAATGCAAGCCGAAATACAATTGCTTCATTTTTTCAACTGTTTTATTTTGCCTTTTCCACAGTGTCCTGATCCTAAGAACTAAACTCACATCTTCTCCTACAGACCATATAATTTATGGTATTGAGCTGTTCCCGGTGATTTTTTTGGTCATCTTTACTCCTCTTCGCGTTCTTAAGAATTGCATGTTCCAGAGAATGTCGTAGTAAGTGCTGTTCTGCTCTTAACACACTTACTAACTGAGTATGTCATGGACTAATTTAAAATTCCATTTAATTTAAAATTCAGACAAGCCAATTATTTTATTAGTATTGGATTCAGCAATCTCCCCTTTTTTAAGTGTGAATATCTAAAGTGGTATTTGTCACTATGTTGTGTTTTTGCAGTAAGAGCTTCTGCTTGATGTCAGTGTGGTGGCTCTTCATCATCAGTATTTTGATTCCTAGTAGTTTTGAGTCAGGATGCCAGAAGTTTTATATTTCTCTCTGACAAATAGCAAGTGGATGTGTTCACTGAGAAAATCAATGGCTAATGGATGAAACCCCATAATCTGGGGTTGTCATGGAAAGGCACATTGCTTATAGCCATCTTTACAATGCTAAGGCCAGAAATTCACTGATGCTTATCCATACAAAATGTAAAAAGCTTTTCAGCATTAAGCATCCAAGTCAGAAATGTCATATATGTACAAAAGCCAGAAATTAATTAAAATACCTTTTATTACTTTCTAATTGTAAGCACATCTGGGTGTATTTTCCTTGTTAAAGATCTTTTAGTTCAAAGATGAGGAGCATTCTAGTACTGAACCTTTTTCAGATTGAAAATGAAGTTTATGATTTCAAGTCTTGCATTGTTTGACTTCAACTCTTTCTGGTTGCATCTGGCTCTTTTTGACTGCACATTGAAGAAACTGTACCTTTTAGTTTATTCAAGAACTTGCTTATTGAAAGACCAGAGTGTAAAATTCCATGTCTGCTTAACATCAGTAATTTACCTTAAGCTACTTGACACAAGTTAAAATTTATGTTAATACTGTCTTGATTAAACAGCACTCATTATCACTCCACTGTGATTTGGCCAAATCGGTTTGCTAGCAGATGTCTCAATAAAGGAGCCATCCTACTGTAGCATGTCCAAATTAAGTTGAGTGTAATGCCATAATGTTTTGCACTTAAATAGCATCTTTCATTTCAAAGCACTCCACACAATCGTATATGATATTGGGAAAACATACTAGGTAATATAATAAATAAAGCAAATTTATACATTTTAAAGAGCTACAGGACATTTTATAACTTCAGCAGATGTCTTGTATTACAATTTTTAGTGTTTAGTACAAAATAGTTACCTAGTGGTTTCTAACATAGAACACTGTTTATATAGCTTGCAGAAGAAGGTTTGAGTTAACCTTACGAAGATTGGAACAGATGCCTCTGTAGATATTAAATATTTCAAACCACAGCTTCAAACTAATTTTAAGTAATCCTTTCCAGCCAGTCTTAGAATCTGTAGTGCTCTTCAAGCCTCTCCTCTTTCATTTTCTTTTAATATAATTTTATCACCACAGAAAATACTTGTGATTTCCCATCTTTCCCTTCAATTAGTCTTTGGTGCCTACTTGCAGCATCACTTAAAACTCCTGTTGTGTGGGCTTTGCCAAACTAGCTGAAAACTGAAGTGCAGAGAATGTTTTTTTTTCTGTATGCAGTGTTATGTTCATAGCTATGGGTTAAGACATTCCTCCTAAAGTCCCCACAATTTGTTTTTATGTATTTTGTTACTTCTGTTTATGTATGCAGGGAAAGCTGATACAAATCATAATTGTGCATATGCAAATCGATGGATTTTCTACATTCAAATTGTTTACCTGTAATGTGATTTTCCAGCTCCGATTTTCCAGCCTCTCCAGCATTCAGAAATTGTATATATTATTATATATTATGTATCATAGTTGCAATGTACTGCAAAGCAGATATCTGACACAGGACACCAAACAAGTCCCTGCCTATTTTTTTTTCTGTTTAAGAATTGGACAAATCATGTCTTGGATTTACTTAATGGTTATGTTTATCGATTGTATTTTACAGATAGTGTAACTGAGAGCAGACACTGAAGGCAATTTGCCCAAGATCCCAGTATTTCCTGTAAATCTGGTTGTGTTTTCCTGATTTGATTTGGAATGATTCAATTAAGAGCTATATGTAATTTCATAGATGTGTGATGTATCAAGTTTGTGGCTCATCAGATAACGTTCAGACTCACCATTTCCCTCTGTGCATGCACCTGGCTGGGTTTTGTTGTAACCACAACTCATTTTATTGCCATATTTTCCCAAGCTTCATATGACATGGGCCATCTAGTAAGGTTGATGTCCATGTTATGTTACAAAGTGAATAGTTCGGTTGGGTTTCAGCCATCCTTGAAAGCAAAAAGTACTTTTTCAAAATATTAAAACTGTTTCTTGCATTTGTTACATCTTTATATAACTCAAAGGCAGTTGAAACAATTTTACTTAAACCAAGAACGTAATAGTTCAATGCTGAAGGCAAAAGCTAAAGAAGCTGAGGAACAATTGACAAGAGGCTGAGAAGGTGGAGGAGCCAGCTGGCATAGCCAGGAGGCTGTGGGGGCCACTCCCCTCCTGGCCCCACGTTGACTCCTAAGTCCCTCTAGTCTGTGGGCTGCCTTGCTGGTGGGGAGGTGCTAGATTTGAGAGCTGTGAGTTTGATTTAGCACTGGTACTGTAACGTTTAAAGGAAATGAGAGATATGGCAAGTGAGAACTGGCGCGAGATCCAGTGAAGACTTTCTGAGGCATTAATGGTCTCTCAAAGTGGAGTCCTTACATTATTCATGCCCTTTGAGCTTTTAGCCAAGCTGAGCAGTCTGCACTCAAGTGTGATAGTAGAAGGTAAAAGCAAATTAACCCTATAGTGATATATTGAAAGTTTCTTGCCAAAGTAATGATTTTGACAGTGTATTGAGGGGATAGAAGCATGTCTGAGAGAGGGGAAAACAGATTTCAACTCTGAAGTGATCTAAGAGAGTGCTCAAGAGTACTCTGCAGCGAAGTGATAGAAAAACCGCTTGAACCTCTGTCCCTTCCTGCCTTGTCCTTCCTCATCAAAGTATGTCTTCCAAGTTTCAAAAGAAGATACGTCTTAAGCTGCAGGATGAGTTAGTACTCAAAGCTTTCCAATGGTACTATGGAAAGCTTTGCTGTAGAAGGCTTCAGCGTGTTAAGACTGACTGTACTAGCCAAGACTTCTCAATGATCAATGATTGTAGATCAGGTACCAGAAATCTGTACCTGAATTCCAGCTTGAGTCTGTAGATGTTACTTTGTTTGTGATTGTTTCTTTGAACGTGTTTACTTTTCCTTAGGTAAACTCCTTGTGTTTAGGATCCTTCTTTTCTTCCTCTCCCTCCTACTATTTTAAATTTATCCCACTGTTACGTACAGTAGGACTATGTGCTCAGGGGAGCTTTTAGGAAGGGTTCAGAAACGGGATGCTTTTAATATAATGGATCTTTGTTGGTAATTGATCTGGGATATTTGTGCTGGAATGGTCTCTTATATCCAGCTTTTACTCCCTGTCTATCCCCCAGCTCCTCTGAGATTTCACAGTGAGTATCCAGAATGTAAAACAGATCATTGCAAACTAGTGGAGAATGACCTCACTCAGAGTCTAGGAGTCAGTTTGGGAAGGGAGTGGAGAAGGTGACCGTAAATAGAAGTCCTTTGCTGGTGCATAAGCTTAAGGATGTCTAAACTTCAATTTACTGTATGTACCTTTTGTAAATAGGACTAAAATATATTACTTTGGAAGCAGGGACTATAACTAGTGGTGGAAAAATGCAGTACCTGTGCTAAGTACCGGTTAACTTGTGAGCACAGAACACAGATTTCCCCATGAGCTCACAGACTCTTTATATTCATATTTCTCCTTTTTCTTTACCACTTCCAGAAAATAATGTTCAAGGGTAATATTTTTAAAAGCAGATTATTACTTAGAAGCGCAAGGTCTATGGCTTTTAGGTAAAAGACAATTCTGAAAATTTTGTCCTGGAAAGTATATGTCTTCTAGGTTGGAGGGAGTTGTTTCGGTTTTGGTGGAGCCAAGAGTTCAATGTATTTGCCACTTATCAAATTATTCTTAAGGCTTATATTTAAAAGACTATGCCTTGGAGTCCAGCAGTCTGGAATAAAGGGTCTCGGTGAACAGTGTATCTGTCCATGCTTTGGTTTTCAGAAGAGCCTAGAAGTGTTTGGGCCACAGCAATAAGGACCAGGAGGAAAATGGTACATAAAACACAGTGATTAGTATTAATCTGGATATCATAACTGCACCCAGACCCCTTAAGAGACAGAAAAGAGGAGAGCCATGCTTGGATTTCAGTCCAGTCTTTGGTTCCCCCATCAGCAATCGTGAAGGTGCCTGCAGAGCCACTGGGGTAAGGGTGTGCAAGCCTGTGACTTGAAACAAAGAAGTGATGAGCTTAGCCTCCATTGCAGTTAGTAAAAAGGGGAAGAGATTGGGAAATAAAAAGCAGTAGTCCAAGGATGAGAGAGCAGGGAATCGCCACTCCTCTCCGTCAGAAGAAGTGTGACGGGAAAGTCCTGCTCTGGAGGATGGGCAAGCTTAGCCTGGGAAATAAGGGGGAGGAAATGCAGAGACTGGGTTTCACATAAAGCATGCTGGCTCCGTTTGAGTATTCAGCATGCCTGCTATGCTTAATAAGGTTGGTATTTAAATAGTTTTAAGCAGGCTTTGAAGTCAGAGCCATGTTGAGTTAAGGTAGAGGTCAGTGTGTTGTAACTGTTGGCTGAACATTGATAACAACTTTGTGTACTTTTACATTTTTAAGCTATTTGACAAGAAAAGAAAAATTCAGGACTAGGATTTTTAATCGAAAATTTACTAATTATGGCAGTTTTATGTGGCAAACCCCAACAAATTGCAGAAGGCTGTTACTTTTTTGCATCCATAGTGCTTTTCTTCATGGTCTAATTGAACATGTGAAATTAAACTCTTGGGCCTAGATTTTTTCTCCAGCATGCAGAGAAGCATGTATTTATGGTTTTAAATTTTGAACCATGCTTGTCAAGTATTTTAAAGCAAGGAAATCCCAGGCAAGAGGGAAACTAATATCTCCCATTCGAACTGGTGTACAGGCATAATGGTTGTGCCTGGGAAACTGGTAGGGAGCAGCACTTCACGCTGCAAACCCTCCGGGCACTGGCAGCAGTGAAAGAGAGGGAATTTTAAAGAGCAGCATCGGTGTAGACAAGTCCAGCACTGCTTAATGTGGAAGGAATTGGTCCAGAAGATTTTATCTTCTGTTTAGGTTTGCCAGGGTTCCCTTCCCATGTCACACCTCCTCACTATTCTCCTTCCATCTAACTTTCAGGACTGCCTTCTCTTGAAGGTGAGGCTCCCGTTCACTGACCTTGGTTGAGGAAGGTGTGAGAGAGAGTTGAATTTGTATTGCCTGTATTGTCAAGAGTGTTTTAGAACACTTGGGATGGTGATTGCTGGAGGCACAATGCTGCTTCAGACGTTTTAAGATATAGCTGAGTGGAGATTGCGCTGGTATAAAGAGGCCAGTATGGGTTTAAAGAGCAATTACAGAGAGCACTCCAGTGCAGCTGAAGTGGGAAAAAAAGTATTTTTTCCACCACTGTTTGACAGGAATATGTTTATATAATCAGTAGGAAAACTGCTCTCATATCTGTAATTTTGTGTATATTCCCATGGGGACAGTAGAATGTGTGAATATAAACCACCCTTGATACCACATCTTTAGCATGTCATCTTGTCTGTTCCTTCAGATGTGCACAGCCCTTCCTTGCACTCAGATTGCAGAAATCAGCTAAGCATCAGACCGGTGCCCTGAGAAGCTTCATTCAGGACCCTCAGCTGTGCACTGTTTCCCCAGGGGTCCAGGGACTACCCTCAAGCTCAGGCCTGGGCCTTCAGTCCTGGCCTGACTTGAGTGGTAGATGTGCCTGTCTCCTACCCTGTCTCCAGCCTTGTTTCCTGGATGGACCATGAACCTATGTTGTAGACAGCATGTCTTCTGTCTTGTCCCGTCCCTGCCTCCATTTCCTTTTGCTCCTAACTGGACCCCCAGATGGCCCTTGGGCCTGTTTCATCACTCTCATTTCTTGGGACTGTCAATGGACCTTGACACCAGCACACAGCTCTGCCCACCATGTCCAGGTATGGTGGGACTGCACACCATAAGTGCCCTGGGATCTCCTGCTCTTACTTGGGGCAGCCAGCCCTTGATGCACGCTGAGACCAGAAGACATTGTACCAAGTGAGCCATTTCTGGTGAGAAAGTAGCTAGAAGAGGTGGAACAAACTACCTGCAAGATTACTGTCTTCTTTTGAAGCTGAACCAGTTGTAAGGGTGAAAACATGAGAGCACAGGGTTAGAGCGTTTCTTTTCTTGCTGGTGGTATTTTAGGTTTTTTGTTGTTTCTTAAAGCTGTTGCTGCCTGACACCAGCCACCCACAGTACTGGTAAACAACACATGGCACATAGCAAAAAATTCTCTTTTCTGTCTCCTCATACTTGCTGCAGGACCAACAATGGGAGGCGGTGGTGACACCGTTGGTGGCGGTCACTGTCTCTGTTGCTGATACGGGTTCTTGGAATGAAAGGGATCCTAAAATGAAGGGATCAGATTAAACAGCAGCAAGCATAAAATCTTGTTTAAAAAAAAAAAAAAAGTCATCTTTTTTGTGGCAGTATATAGCTTCTTTTACCTCAGGTCAATGATAACGGCTTCCATCCTGTACTTCATATATTGTCAAAGTATCATCCTCCCATTCTGCCCCTCATATTTAGGAAGGTCTCTAGAAATGTTCAAAATACCTACAAAAAAATCCTTGATAATGAAAAAAGTTACACCAGTATTGTTGATTACTGTTGTCTTACCTTCTGTTGCAGCTTTGCCTATATATCTTTCTGTTGTCCGTTTTCTTAAGTTTAAACTGTAAGCTCCTATTTGTATGTGTTCGTGTGGCATGCTTCATAAGACATTTTATCACTGTAGCTACAGTGATATAATTTACAACATGTTTTTCCTGCAGAAGAAACTGCTATTGCTATGTCTTCTCTCTTGCCCATAGTGGACCAGAGCATCTGTCCATCAAAATTCAAAGTCCTTCCCTTATCAACAGTAGCTCTCATTGTTTCAGAAAAAAAAAAAATCAGATGACTACTATATTACGCTTTTCCTAGACATTTATTGTGTTTTGTCTTGAAACAGGGGTGTTTCTGTGCTTTGTGATTGATGTTTATTGTTATTAATTCAAATATGCTTATTATAAATATTAATGTTTCATAATTTTCTTACCATCAGTGTTAATGCTATAGTAAACACTACGGGATAATTGTGTATGATGTGAAACTATATAATCTCAAAGTACCCAGATTTTTGCCCCCGAGTTTCACTGTGTATTCCCTTGTTCTTTTATTAGGAAACCAAATTAGTAGTTGTTAATCTGTACAGTCTCTTCTCTTGACTGTTTTGGATTTTTTAATGTGCCTCTTAAACCTCCTGTTGGATTAAAAAAAAAAAAAAAGAAAACCAACAGACTTAATATGTTTTTCTTTATGTTATTTTTTTCAATTAGCAATTTACTTCAATGTTTTTTTGTTGTTTTAGAATAAAGTGGTGAGAACTGAACAGTGTTTCACAGTCAAAAGCACATGTTAGTTCTTGTATTACTCACCTTTTAATTTCTTATACATCTTAATATAACTTAATTTGCATTTTTACTGCATTTTTTACTGTCACTGCTTATTGAGCACACAGTGTCCCTTCATGAAGGTGTCTAGTTTTTCCCTTTTTTTGAGTTAGTAATTTATTTCTGACCATGTTTCAAAAAAAGTATGAGTGGTTATAATTTTCACTATTTAGTACTTTGTTATTAACCTTAAATATAATGTATAGTCATGGTTTTGGTTTTTCTTAATTCGATTCTTCTGAGGGAAATACGTATGTATGAAATAATTGTTTGGATTACAATTTGTTTTTATTGCCAAAGTGCATAGACTCCTCATCACAGATCAGGTGCCAGCTGTTTTGGATGCTCTGTGAATGCAGCACGAAAAACAAATCCTTCATTTCAACTCATTTGCAAGCTACAGAAGTCAGGTTTATTAATCAAAAACTCACTGTGCCACCATTTCTACTTCTTTAGCGTACAGCGTTTGCTACTTCAAACCTTTAAAATCTTTTCCTACTGTTATGTTTGATTAGTTCAAATAGGTGTATTTGCCATTTGCCAGTGTTATGATTTTATCAGATTTTATTGACAGCTTGCTTTACGTCAGTGTTACGTGCCATTTTTCCTGAATTTGTGTTCTGCATTTTGCACGTGATTTGTATAATATGAAAGGTGTTTCCATATGAATTGGACTATGTTTTTCTCTTAATAGAGAATGTTTTTATTAGACTCTATGTAATCCTCTGCATATGAAAAATCTTCTCCTACCTCATTAATGTGCTGTACTCTGGTTTACAGCCCACTGTGATGACAGCCTAGTGACTTCTGTCATTCTGCTACGTTTCAATTTTGTTTGTGATGTTGTTTTTGTCTTACAAGGCAGAGTAATTTTCTCTCTCTTTTATACCATTCTTCATCCTACATCTGTCTCTTGAGCCCCAGATGTTACCAGTCTAAAAATGGGACAAAAATTAACCCTGAACTCAGAAGACCCCAAACACTCTTTTTTACCGCTTTTGCAGGCTACCGTGTATGAATGCATCTCAATGCCTCTCACAGGGAGAACATTTAGAAAGGGGCCAGGGCAGTATCACAGCACTGTTATTTCCACATCCCTCGTGCTGTTGGGGATACTTGGAGTAACTGTGGGCTGCGCAGATAAACCAGTTATCCAGATTCTCCAGCTGTATTGTGTGTCGTCGTCGTCCCCCGCCCTTCCT
Organism: Scopus umbretta; assembly: GCA_013400535.1. Lineage (NCBI taxonomy): Eukaryota > Metazoa > Chordata > Aves > Pelecaniformes > Scopidae > Scopus > Scopus umbretta. Next base: position 14,780 of record VZTL01030671.1, read on the forward strand.
TCTCCTTTACCCCCTACTTTGTGGGCACTATTCAGTGCTGTTCTGTCCATAGCCACCCTGCACCAGTAGTCAGCCTGCACCACTTACATGCCTGGGGCTTATCATCCTCCTGTCAGCAATTGCACATAATTTCCATTCCACAGCTTCAAAATCTATCCCTGTCTTCAGAGTTCCAGACAGGCCTTGCTTTCTCGTATTGCCTTGGTTATAGAGCTGCCCTGTGCTACAAAGGGTACTGGTGAATGGGGGAAAGGAGAATCTGCTAGTAGAGGATGGTCAAGAGAAAAATCCTGAGCAGAGTCCTTTCCTAGTAAACTGCATTTCCACTTCTACCAGTATCTTCAGTTGTCAAAAATAAAGTGCTATGTGATGGGAATTTCCATAGCAAGGAGACGTAGGATGGTTCCTGTGTTTACTGCAGCCAGGTGTATGATGCAATACGTGGAGACTTTATTTTAAGGGCACTGGGTGCCCCTAGGCCTTGTTTGTCAGCGTAGCTGTGAGCGCAGGTTCTTCTCTGTCATCTTCAGTTCATCTGTCTCGGGGAGCTGCATCTCTGAACTTCAGTGGGGTCAGGAAAAGTCTAGGCGACCAAGACGATGTTAACTTGTATTTTTATTTATGCGGGGGCTGGGGAAGGGGCCTGCCCGGTTTCTAAGAACTTCATTGTGATGGATTAACTTTCCTCTTGAATGATTGCGTATGGTACATCCAAATGAGAGACTGCAAAGTGGGCCAGCAGCCCGAGCAGAGCAATTAAAAGGCCCTGTGTGGGCAGGGAGTCGGCCAGAGGGCCGCGCTTCCTTGGCATGGCCTCCTCCAGCGCGTTGGGTGTCGGAGGCTCCTTGTGCCTGCGTTTCCTGCTGGAGAGAGCCCTTCCTCCTCCTCCTGAGTCCTCCTGTAGGTCACTAATGAACCTCAGCGGGAAAAGACAAAATGCAGTTCATGAATAGTTTTACAGTCCCCCTTCTCCCGCCCACCCCGCGCTCTGTTCTGGGAATGTGCTACCCACACAGTGACCAGAGAGGAATCTGGAGGCATTTGCAAGATAATGCCATATCAAATGTTCTATCCTCATGCTCTTTTCTTGTATTTTCAAAACTGTTTACATGTTTCCTTTCAGTTTGCATGAATAAGCACATCACTCCGAGACTAAAAACGGGGAAGTGCATTTGCAAACGTGTGAAGCCACATAACTGTAATATATTGCTTTAATTATGTATGGTGTATTTAGTTTCTGGAAGCCTGTTGTGCATTGCTCCAACAAGCAGCCTTTCCTGTTTGCTTGCCGCTGTTTACTGGGCTGGCCATCCTCCCAAAGTAATCCTTGTCCAAATTCTCCACTTGACAGAAGCTCACCGAGAGCCTTTTTGATCCTCAAATGCTCAGTGTCATATTGGATGTTGCTCTGGCAGACAGCAAAAGGCAGAGACTAGGCTTTCTCCCTGGGAATTTGGTGTCTTACCATAGTTTTAAGTAATATGTTTTTCATCTGGTTTATGATCTTTTTAGAAAGAGATAAAGTTACAGCTCAAGGCAGAGTTGTCTTGCTTGTGAATACAGTTTCAGCCAACTAGTAAGCACAGGCGAAGATCATTTATATCATCCTCCTCAGGCCGTCGCAGGTCCTGGGTACTTGAGCAGTGCTGTTGCATGCTTTTCTGTAGTCACTGGTTTTCCCGGTAAGTGCTATGTTCCTTCTATTTTCCTTTCTATTTTCCTTTCCTTTACTGTTTGGGAGGATTGGGAAGGTGTGCTATCCAAGTGCTTTGGCTTCTTTATTTTTGGATGACAAAAGCATAATTATGTTATTTTTACTATTTTAATATTTCTCACTTTTCTTGTCCACCTTTGGCTGTATTTGACCTATTGGTTTTTGTTTTAGTCTAGAAATGAACGTGCTTTTTAACTCTTTCACCATTTGTAAGGTAGGTAGTTCTGGAGTCACTAAGCTGAAGTTACTCCCTACAACAACCACAAGTGCTTTAAGGTGTTACACAGTACGAGAAAAGGTCTTACTTCGAAGACTTTCATATTGAGGTTGAAAAGGAGGCAGCAAAGATTAAAGGGAAGCTTTTCTACTTTCTGTTTGTGTTTTTCCCTGTTTGCAGTGGGGAAAAGCTGTTCGGTACTGTTGCGATTAAATGCAGAGAAGTGGTGACAATAAAATTTTGTTTTCCTCTGGAAAGAAATGATTTTTCAGAAGGTTCAGGGTCAATTTGCAGGGCTAGAACAACCCTACACATTATGGTGGCCTGTCTGTGTCTGTCATACCCCTAGCCTTCTCTGAGGAGCTCCAGCAAAGCCAACTAAAGTGATCCTAAGTGTCTAGAAATAACCTTTGTGCAGCCCTTCCCACAGCTGGGAAACTGATAGCATTCATTTATTCCTCCGCTCATAACTATCTGTGTGCAAAAGGGAGATACTTGCTCTTCCTTCCTGAAAGTTTCTCTCTAGAAGTTGCTATGCTCTCAGGATACAATGACCATATTAATGAATTCATCAATCACAATAATCTGGTTAAACTGATGGAGGAGAGGGAGCCAGCAGATGAAACAAACAGATTATGTTAAGATATATGAGATACCCAATCAGTGACTGACTCAGCATTTAAATGAAAGTGTTGCACAAGAGATTTACTGGTAACCAGCATAATAAAGTATACTCTATGGCTTTTCATCTAAGAGAAAGGCTCATATAATGTTACAGGGACCTGTAAATAAAACAGTGGCAAAGTATTACACGTAAGAAATATGAGGCATATGTATTACTTTTTTTTTTAATATGCATATATATGTGTATGTGCATCTTACATAGTAATGGACTAGGATACGGACAGTACTATGGAGAGATTAGCGTGGATTTTAAGACTTGTAAAGGCACTTTGGCCAGGACCTGGTGAATGTGTTTTCAGGCATATAGGAAACAGACTTTAGTAGGAAAGGAGTTGCTTGATGTCGCTGAGGTTTCGGGGGCAATCCCCTAGAGTACAGAGATAATGGAAGGAAAGCTTTCTGTCAAGGAGCATATGTTTTTGTGATGATTACACTGTGTATAGATTAGGACTTCTGGGAGGGAGGGAATGGGAAGATGTACTTGGAACACAGGACCATCTGCCAGTACCTTGGCGTAGTCATTTCATTAATGAGAAGCTTATTAGCTTGATTCCAGCTGAGATAGACAAGAAAGCCAACAAGAGGGACAGAAAACTGTCATCTAGCCGCCATTGAAACAGGGAAGAGATGGCTCTGATAACCTGTAAAATCTGATTTTTTTTTATTTTTTTTTTAAAGAACTATTCTTGTTCTGCTTGGTAAGAACGTATCAGTCCTCTTGTTGCTGAAAAATGTTTTCCTTGATCCTGTGATGCAGTGTGGGATGTCCTTTGGTAGGGGAAGTACATAACTGAGGGTGAGCTGGAATTGACAAGAAGGTGCTAGGGAAAAAAGGTAAGAACAGTGACTTTTAGCAGAAAATAGGTTTTGCAGCAAATGATTGCCTTTCCCCTTTAGTAAACACTTGAAAGTGCCCTACGTCAACATGTTGGATATTTAATATTTGCAGTGACAAAGGTTGACACCTGGAAGACACAACTTCAAGAGCACAACAGGCCCAGCCAGGAATCTGTATGAGAGCTCTCTATGCCAGCAACCTCAGGGAGTGCACAGTCTGGCCTGTGCTCCATGTGAGGCAAAAAAATCAGGGGGGTGCTCTGGGTGGGCAGAAAATAGTGCTCCAGAGGCAAAAAGGCAGTGGTTAGGAATCTGCAAACTCTGTTCCTGTAACCTCACGCTCCTGATTCTGCTGCAGAGATGGTAAATGTCCAAGCTTGTGCTCTGTTCCTCAGTTTTGCTGTCCTGTAAATCAGAAAAATTCAACTTAGCCAGTTTTAGGGAGAGCTTTGCTAGTATTCTGTTGACACAAGACTTAAATGCTATTGTATTTAAACAGCTCTGTTTTTCTTTTGACAGTCGAGTCAGACTTGAGACTGGGTGAGGGTGAGAGGCAGAGCCTGGAGAAAATGGAGGTTAGAAGTACAAAGTGGTATACGTGTTGGTATTAGGGAAATTATTTCCCTTTTGTCTGGTTTTATACTGTTCAGGTTAGACTGGTAGTTAAGCTGAAGGGAGTGAATAAGAAAAAAGTGTTTCCCATGAAAAGCCCTATAATCTGCAACTGCCTAGGAGTGTGGTGGATGTGTTCAGGACACCATGTGAGGGTTCTGCAGTTCACCAGCAAGATGGTCTGGTAAATAAGGCTGGACAAGGGCAATTTCTGTTTGCACTGCTAGGATAAAAAAGGCAGTTTGCCCTGACGTTTCTGCTGATTTATGAGATAAGTCAGATGGGGCATTGTCTCTGACTTTGTCTATTGTAAATCTGTTGAAACAAAAGGAACATGCATTTTCAAAAAAATGAGTAGAAAAATATAGCTTAGGAGTGTCAAAACACCTAAGCAGAGTGAGCCTTAACTGAAAGGGGTTTGGTTAGTCATCCACTTTGCAAATTCTCTTTTTGTATTGAGGAGGGGAGAAGATTAGTGAGATGAAAATCTGTGTTATTACAGAGGTAAGAATGGGTTATGTTTGGGTCCCAAAAGGGAAAGAGGTTTTTTAATATTATTGAAAAAATCCAACCTCTTGCTGTGATTCATGTGTAATGCTTAGACAGTTCCATGCCAAAAAAGATAATTAAAATACTGTACAGCATGGTGTTTATATATGTAAATGTATGTACAAATACTGGCACAACAAAAATTTAAATCTTGACCCTGTGCTTGTTGAATTCTAGAAGTGGAAATACTTCTGATGGTTGTGACAAGCATTAGATCAGATTTTCACACTGACATGTAAATGTGGTCTAAAACTCAAACTGAAGCTTCTACTTTTGCATATTTTTTTTCTATCTGCCTTAAAATGGAGCAAAGTCGATTGAAAGTCTTAAAATTTGTCTTGCATACCAGACCCTGCTGTGTTTCATATACTGAAACACCGTTTGATAGTATCCTACAGTGATAATATTCAATTGCTATGTTGCATGCTTTTTAAACTGACAGTTCATGTATTTTCTCTCTCAAGTAGTGGAAGAATATTGTTGGTCCCACAAGGGCATGGTAGGTCAGGGTTTTGGCTCAGTCTACAAGTCTAAAAGGCTTTGCACTTAGAGAAGCCATAAAGAAACCTCCAGCTGGCTGCATGCCTCTCTTAAAAACACAAGTGTGGCCTTATTCCGAAATGATGCTCAGGCAAAGTTGTGTATGCTTCAATCTCCTGGGACAAGAGAGAGGAGTGGGGAATGGGGCCTTCACTGATGTTCCAGTGAAGCCAGGGAAGTCAGATGTTTGCATGAAAACACAGGGAATTTAATCACCGATTGACTCGGAATCACTCTGAGAGGGTAGAATAAGATGGGGGAAGAGAAAGAAAGAAGGCAGCAGAGAGCTTTTAACTTGATGTATGAAAAGAAATTAAGAATGGAAGTAGAAATTTTCTTTTCATTTCGTTGCAAGCACAAAAGCTCCCTTAGCTGTTTATGCGAACTATGAAATTGTGGAGCCCTGTGCAGCGTTTTCCTTCCAGCAGCAGAGCACAGGGCTGAGTGCCTGCATTGGGAGTGTTACGTACAGCTTTGCTTTAGTGCCTTTCTGGGTCAGTGACTCTCAAACAATGCTGCACAGAGCTGCTTTAGTTGCGCTTCCCTGAGTCAATCTGTAAGTACTGACACTTCTCCCTGATCATAACCCAGTGTCCTAGAGAATCTCCAGGCTTTTTTGACTACTAATCTCAAAGCATTTATGGTGTTCCTTGAACTCAGGTTGGTTGATCATGTGTACCTTTTTTCAGATGCCATTCTTCCTGACAATTCAACCACAGTTAGATTGTTGACTTCAAAAGACCAATGTGGCCAAGTCCTTGCACCTGTAGAATTGAAAGAATTGATTCTCCTCTCCTCACATTGTTCTGGCACTACTCTCTCAGTAGCCACAATCTGTAGCATTGGTTCATGGAAAATAAGGAGAAAGAGAATTACTGGTTCATGCAAAGATTTTTTTTTACAGACATAATGAACAATAGGATCAAGCAGCTTCATCATTTATGGTCTTTTAAAATGGATTTGTGTACCAGCTTGTTTTACCTCTGCATCCCAGAAAACATAAAGGAAGAGGGATGGTAGGCAGAGTTAAAATAGTGTTATTTAAATATTCTTCCAAACAAGCTCATGGATGGGTCAGGTATCTCTTTCCATTTGTGGGAGGGTTTGGTGACGATTTCAACATTTATATAGACAACCTCGGTGGCGATTGGGAGCCCCCAGGGAGGAGGGAACAGTCTGTTCAACATTTGTGCATTTCTTACCAGCTGACTGCACCTGCGGTCTTCACCATTAGTAGCTGGGTATAGAGGTGTTTTGGGAAGCAGCAGCACTGAGGGGCAGAGCTTGAGAAAACTGTGTGGAAAGAGGAAGAAAGCTATCATACCTCAAAGTATGAGAAAGATCCTGAAGATAGATGTCTGTTTCTGAGCAATGGCTAAGATGGACTTGGGGCTGAATGTTGGCTAAGCATGTAAAAGGTAACTGAGTAAGAACTTTTTATTTCTTCTTTCCCCTCATCCCCCTGAAAGCATAAATTATTTTCACCTGTTTTTCTCTGTTTCCATGTATGCAAATTTCCTTCCTCTCCTCCTTACATACTGAAAAAGGCAAAATGCAGAGAAGCGCTCAGGTGCAGATGCAGCCAATCTGCTAACAAGTCTTACCCTTTCACAGTTTGGTGTCAAGGTGTCATATTTATTCTTCCAGATTGGATTTCATTGAGCTTTGTGTATTTGCATTCAAGAAGCAGCCCTATATCTGTAACTTTTATTTGGTTTATTGGATGGTGTATCTCTTCTCATTATGTATCTTTCCTGTACAGCCAGCTGTGCTATGGCCACTTACTGGGCATCTTGGAAGTTACTACTATGAACCTCAAAATGTATAGCAAGAAGCTGTTTAAACAGCACATTAGAACTGAATTACGGGCAAAACTCCATTTTCTTTATTGCAGTGTGTCTTTACAGTCATACTAGTTATACTTTTTATTTGGGCATAGATTATTGGCTTTATTGGTTTTCCTCTTTATAAAAAATGAACAATGTTAATTTTAGTTTTAATTAGTTCCTTGGTGGGAGTGAATCATAACTTGGAACTGCCGATTCATAACATTGTAGGCACATTGGTGAGGTTAAGTGAGGAGCTGCTTATACTTTGTTTTTCCCCCACATCATCTAGGTATTGGAGGAATCTCCTCTGCAATATAGAGTGCACTTCGCTTTATGATAAAAGACAGAGATAAAAGTAAGCATAAGAAACCTGAAGAGGCAACACTGTCCAGATCAAATATTGACAATGATAAATGAAAAATGTAGAAAAGGAATTACACAGACTTAAAGTCAGCAGGCTTCTGACTTAATTTGCTTTATTTAACAGAGGAATAAAATGAGAGAAATAAATGACCCTCTTCCTCTTTAAATTCTCCATGGTAGCTGTCAACTTCACTGTAAATTCGGGGTTACCATTTAGGCACAAAGCCTTATATAGCTTTCTGTTGGTATCAAGTTAATTAGTGAGGGAAATAGGTGTTTGGGCTCCTAGGTGTTTTCAGGCTGTCTGTCTGGAAACCTAACACATGATTGTCTTTTGTGGTGGGTTGACCCTGCCAGGTGCTCACCAAAGCTGCGCTATCACTCCCCTCCTCAGCTGGACAGGGGAGAGGAAATGCAACAAAAGGCTTGTGGGTTGAGATAAGGACAGGGATATCGCTCACCAATTACTGTCACGGGCACAACAGACTCGACTTTAGGAAATCAGTTTAATTTATTGCAAATCAAATCAGAATAGGGTAATGAGAAATAAAAACTAAATCTTAAAACACCTACCCCCACCTGTCCCTTCTTCTCAGGCTCAACTTCACTCCCAATTTCTCTACCTCCTCCCCCTAAGCGGTGCAGGGGGATGGGGGTTGCAGTCAGTTCATACACTGTTTTCTCTGCTGCTCCTTCCTCCTTAGAGGAGGACTCCTCACACTCTTCCCCTGCTCCAGTGTGGGGCCCCTCCCATGGGAGACAGTCCTCCATGAGCTAGTCCAATACGAGTCCTTCCCACAGGCTGGAGTTCTTGATGAACTGCTTCAGCGTAGGTCCCTTCCACAGGGTGCAGTCTTTCAGGAGCANAATTAATATGGTTATTTGTTTGCTATTTTTTTTAAATGCTATTTTTCTTAAGATAATGATGGCTTTATGACTGGTATAGGGGACATAAGGTATTGCTTTGTCTGTGAGAGCCATGGTTTCTTAGGACCAGGGAAAGACTAGTACCAAACCAGATATCATTAGTTCCTTTGGGTACTCTTAATTTTGAATGCTTTGGGGAGGAGTAGCCTAAACAAACCATGAGCAGAGTCGTTTAAATGATCTGAATGGGGTGAAAGGTTTAAATACAGGGCTCTGCTACTTTAACCCAGTAATTCAGAGAATGGTCAATGCTATCAACTTAATTACAGTATTGCTGTTCAGGAGGTGGTGGCTTTGTGGCAGGATGGAAACTGACAGTCTTTTAAGATATGTCTGTCTAATACATAAATCATTTTTTTTTCCTTGTTCAAGACCACTCTTTGCTCATTGAGGAACAGTCAGAAACAAAGGGGGAGAGAGAATTGTAGCAATGGAAGTTTATCAGCCGAGAAAGCTGTTTCCTTCCTACCCACATGATGAGAGCAGAAAGCAAAAGAGAACAAGGAGAAATCTTTTCCTCATATTTTACTTGTAGTCATTCCCCCCTCCCCTTTCTTTTTGTCTTTTCAAATGTCTTCTCTCACAAAGATGGCATGATTTTATCTGTTAGGCTGCAGCATTGGGAAGAAGGTTGTTACTGATATCTTTTTCCCCATTGGCCTTGATTGCAGTTGATTTGCTTTTTTGCTTGTTGGGAGACACACAGCTAGCTGATAGCAGGAGAGAAAAGGCCAGAGGCAAAGACAGATAGCTTTACGTTTTTAACACTTCACTGCCTGCATTGGCCTTTCTGAAACTCGGACTGCTGGAGCAGTCAGGGTCATGGGCATTTCAGAGCAGCATGGTTGCAAGCAAGCACAGTCATACTGATAGCAGATGGGGTCTGGGCCACATGCCCTCCATGTCACAAATAGGCTTGTAGGGAGGAACCCTTTCCTTTCTTGTGTGCAGATGAGGTGATGCCACACAAGGACGCGCAAGATCTGAAGTAGGGCATTGGCTGAATGATGGACTACACTAAGCCATTTGCTTTACGTTGTCAAACTGATGCTTCTCCTTCCTCAGATGGCTCTGCCTTTTTCTTCTGTTGTGAAAGCTTCTCTGGTAAATTACGTTGAAAGCAACCCATCATATGAGAGGGAGGGGAGGAATTTAAGAGATCACTTCTAGAACTTTGAGACTGCTTTCTCTTATAAGAAATATGAATTCACTTAAGAGCTTCACTGGGTCTCAGAAACCATTTCCCTTCTCAGACCAGTTCTGCGGGATGCACGTGAATGAGCTGTAAAGGAGCTATATGCATTAAGGTAATCTGATGGCAAATGTCCTTGATTAACTATTTCAAGTATATCCTTGCTGCCTGTTTCCATATCTTTTACTTCCTTGGAGATCCTGACAGGGAATGCAGTTTTCTCCATGGTGCTTCTTTCTTGAGCATTTGCAGTTTCTGACGGTGACTTTTTCTTACAATTGTTCCTTGGTTTCACTCTTTCCCACATAGCTCTATGCCTTTTCTCTCCCCCTTCTCTATGTACATTTTCCCCTTTTTTCCTGTTTGATTGCTGTAGTCCATCCATCCTTCCTCCCTGTAGCCACTAAGTCATCCCTGTCTTTGTGTAGCTTTGAACTGTAAAGCTACACAACTCTTTCAGTGATGTTATAAAGTATTTGTTGTCCAGGAAGAAGGGCAAACCTCAGGTGCCTGCAGTTTTTATTCTCTATTTTATTCTTTTACAGAATTAACTAAAAATTTCCACCATTTACTAAGTAGGGTTTTCTACTCTCTGTTCATGTCCCTGTAAATCTTTTCATATTTTGAGTGTATCAAGCTACCTTCTATGTTTTCCCAACGTATGCTTTATTATTATATATTTTCACTGTGCTTCTGATTTGGGCATTATTATTATTATTTATTATTATACTAAGGACTGCCATGTGTCTTTGGTGTAATTACTACAGAGACATACAGAGTAGAACTGTTGTCCATCTAGTGTGACTTGGATTGTTTGCCCAGACTGAGGATAGGATCTTCATGGGAAAATAGTTCTACTTGGTTGGGCTCCTGTGTGAATACTGTTCTTCTGACAAGTGGACCCTGTTGTATTTGATTAGTGTAAATATTAAGGTTTTTATGCTTAGAAAAACTAAACACTCTTCTCATTTTCCTGAAAGCTATTTTATCCTGTAATGGTGACTACACACATGCTCTTATGTGTCCTGGGCATTCCAGACAGCATCTGTTACACTCAGGATGGGCCTTTTTTCTGGAGTAAAAAGTAAAGTGAAACTTCCAATGTGGCTGGTATTCAAAGAAATAAAACTGTCAGGAACACAGGCGTTGTTGCTTATTGAGTCTCGGTATAGCGCTAACCCTGACACCCTGCAGGAGCTCCTGCGGGAGCCTATATGGCCGGAGCACAAGCTCTTGAGCTTTCCCACTCTACTTTTATGGCTGGTAAATTTGAAACTAAATACAAACATGGGAGAAGATATGATGCTTCTAGAGTTAATGACATCTTTCCAAAATAGCTTAATTGTGTGCTAGGCAGAGGTTCATTTCCATTAGTAAATGCTTTGATGCCTTGAGGTGAAATGTGGTATTGCCTTCTCTGTTAAGCATTTCGGAGGTTGTGTTTAGCAGCTGTAGATAATGGTGGTAACATGCACTTTGTGCTGAGGGCTTTCTAAACATACAAATCTGCTTCTCATGGACAGCACAGACAGATGAGTATGTATGGAGGAGGGAAATGGGAAATTGCTAGGCAAGGTTTTGCCACCTCATTTGGCTTTCTGTGGAAATGACAGCAGTGTCATCCCTCTACTGTTGCTTTAAACCACTCCTTTAGTTTAAGGTTCTTTAAAATAATAAATCTTGCAGTGAAATCAGATTTGGTCAATTCCAGTCATATTCTACTGATGGAAAAATCTATCTGCTTGACAATATCACTTTGTTCTTTGTCCTTCATCACTGGCTACTTATCAATTATTGTGTTCAATTTAAATTCCTTGTTACCCCATTCAACTGGTGTTAAATTCTGCTTCCCCTCTTACCCTGCCCTGTTGTGTTTCCACTTCTATCAGTTGTGCATGCCTTAGTGGAAAACTGCAGGACTGCAAAGAGCAGGAGTCTCTTTACCTCATTTATATAACAGTTTCTGAGCTTCTGTAAGTGTGAGCAAGTTACATTTTTAAAAGCTGAAGAGAAAATTATTTGCAACTTGTGTTCCCCTTCAAGTGTCTCCCCTGCATTTGTGATCTGTTGATCCTCTTGTTTTTTTCCAAGTCTGATGTATTCCGGAAAGTAAAACCAACTAGACCAGAGTGATACTCCATCTTGGTCTGAGTTGCCACTTTCGTAATAGTTTGCATCAGAAAATGCGAGGTATTCTGCAGTGAGATATCAGGGGACAGCCAACCCCTATGGGAAACTTGTATTAAATGCTATTAGTTGGATGTTGGTATATCTGCTTGTGTGGGTCTTAATAACTACCGTGGGGGGTAGTGGATATATGAGAGTCTTATCCACTGCCATGTATAAATTCTGCTAATAATTAACCTCCTAATTTGATTGTTTTTCTCAGTGAGTTTCACTGGATTGTTACAGTTCTATGAAAAACATTTATTCAGTTGTCTATTCCTTTTACAGTGACATCAAACATTCACCCCTTTTGTAGTTTAGTTGTTTCCCTGTTGCATCTGGCTGTTTTGATGTTCACCCTGGTGTGTTGGGATCTGTGGAGGCCAGGCATGCGAGCCTTCTCAAACAGTTTAGCGAAGAAATATAAGATTATGGATCAAAATAAGAGAGGAAAGTTGTGTACTGAGGAGGGCTGAGGCAGGGTAGGTGCTTTTTTTCTAAACTAATCTTTATCTAACCAGGAAAAAGGAAAAGAGAAAATTTTGCTCTTGTAAATTTGCAGGGAAGGCAGGCAGCTGGGCACACTTAGTTGTATTTACAGGCAGTGCAAGTGTGGTTCTTACATGTTTACTAATTGGCTGTAGAGGTATTAAAGATTAGTGGAAACTCAAAGGTCAGAATTTTTGCTGAATCAAGGTCTGCGTGAGCTGGAAAGCTATGGGAGAGTGCTTGTGTATCTGAGACACAGCTGATGTGGAAGAGTGGCCTTTAGAGGCTCTCTGACAGGTACAGTAAAATTAGCCTTTTAGCCCCAACCCTCTTCTAATCTGTTGCCCTCCCTTGGGATTTTGGTGACTCTGCTGAGAAGCTCTCGCTGGCGAGCTGCTCTGTGTGTACACACACAAAAGTTTCCTGAGCTTCACTTAGCTTCACAAAGTACTTTCATCTGTGTGATCGCTAGCCAGGTAGAGGGGTGGAGGAAGGGTGTAGCTCTGTTCCTTGGTGGTTTGTTTTTGTTTCGCAGTATACCTAATGGTCCTGACTCTTTTAGAGGCTTTGGCAATAGACTACACAGACTTCGTCACGCCACTGTAGTTTTACTGAACTGATTTAGCTGTGGCCAAGACTAAAGAAGGTAGCGTCTTACAGTTTGCTTTGTTGGCGGTTTCAAAGGCAATGATATTCATGAACAGATGTGAGAACTCCCATTAGGACTATGCTGGTGTGGCCAGTTCTCTCAGCTCATACCGCATTTGCTTGTTCTGTGAACTTTCTTTTTTCTTTGTGGTTTACCTCTAAATCCAGGTTCCTGGTTTGTTGGTTGGTCCCCCATGCCCCACACTTGTCATTTCTCATCTTGCCCCACTCTTTCTCACTCTTGCACAATTGAGCCTGCTGCAGTGCAACCCTACGTCATCATCTAGTTGGTGCCAACAAAGCTGTTGTCATGGCCTCATTCTGTCTTCATGCCATGGTTAGTGTAATGTAATCATTACCTTGGTTCTGGAGAGCGAAGGTGCTTCTGCTAAAGTAAATGTTTACGAGCACTGATGGAGACTAACGAGGAGGCGGGGGGTGGAGAGAGAGAGAGAGAAGCGCTGTTTAAAGTCTTGTTTCTTTTTTATTTATTTTAAAACAGAACATTGTTCCTGAGAGAAGCAGCTGATGAGTATTTTTCCTTCACCAGACTGATCAGAGGTAAGTACGGAATCTTTTGCATTTTTATGGGCTGACATCTCCAGATTCGGTAAGGGGAAGAGCTTACTTAAGTCCTTTTGAGTGGTCTCATGTCAAAATAAGAGGCAAGGAATAGGGTAGGAGGAGGCGGCCAGACTTGTATGCTGCAGTGTGAAGTTGCACTCCTCCTTCTGCCCCTTAGAATGATTTGCAGAGGAAACAACTCCACGTGTCTTGTCTCTAGTTGTACAGTTGTTGGATCAGAAAGGAATTTCTGTTGCAGTTCCTGAGTGAGATAGGACCCGGTGGTTGCTTATTGCTATATATTACTTTATTTAAAGGGTGTTACTACTTCCATACCTTGTGGGCAAAATTTGGGGCAATGTTGTTCAGTATCCATTAACTCTGCCTTTGAAAAGGAATGGGAAGGATGTGGGCTAAAAAGCTTTTAAAGTTTCAGATTTTGCATTTCACAGAATGTCTGACCTGTGCATAACAGCTGTAAGATCTCTTTGGGAATTACTATATTTATGTAGTTCCTAGCATACTGGAACTGCATTCATGACTTATACCCACAGGAAATATCATAAATGTAATTAAAAATAGAAATATTGGGTTGGTCTAAATTCTGTGCTGAAGGAAAGGAGTGCTACTTTTTTTCCCCTCAGTTCTGTTTGGATTAATAGTGAGGGAAGGTAATTCTTGTGGAGTTTACTTAGGACATATATATGAATACTGCACTCTAATGTAGCAAAAAAAGTACTGGTCCTATTGGGGTGCCTGATGCAAAATTTGCAGAGATTCAGGCTCCTGTGACATTTATGGATTTCAGGTGCTGCAATACTTGCAAAAAGTCCAATGCCATCTTAAGAGCGGAAGTTCCTACAGTCAGTGCAGTAGAAGAGGGATGATGTGGTCAAGTCTCGCCTCCATTGAAAGGTTCCTAGATTCTGCACTTGTAAAGGACGGATGTGATTTGTTTTTTTTTGTGTGTGCTGGACAAGTCTGGTTGAAACAGTTTTTCATGCCTAAAAAGTGTTCTCAGTTATACAGATATCTCAGATTGTTTTATATGAGCAGACCGTTACAGCTTCAGCTGTTGAGAAAATCAGAGAGCAAAAAAGGGAAGATGGAACAGTGCATTCCTTATGCAAGTAGACTGGCTTTATAAAAAGGAAATTGCAGGAGCTGGTACTTAATGCTGAGTTCCAGTGTACAGAAACTCCAGTGGTAAGGAAAGGTGGATGTACTAAAACAAGGACTTCAGAGTCTTTGAGCCCTACACATGCTACAGCTTTAAACTTCCTCTGTCTGTCAACCAAAGTGGAACTTTAACCCTAATTTTCCTGGGAAGCCATAGACAAGTTTGATACTGTTGGCCAAATGAAAGATTCCTTACAGGGCTAGTCTCCATGAAGCTCCCACTTCCTTTTGGCAGCCCCTTACCAGCCCCACTCACAGTGCAGCTCTATACTTTCTCTTTCTCTTAACCCTAACCCTGAGTTTTCTGGAGATATGTAGACAAGGGACCTCAGGCACTGGTTGGATAAAAGGATTTTGGAGGGTTGGAAAAGAGGTAGGACCTATGTAGTTGGTGTGCCCTTGTTTTCATAGTTCATTCTTCCAGTGTGATTCAAATAGTAAATGTTGTCTCTTGTAAACTTTTTGTTGTCAGTTTTGCAGGTGCGGTTTGCAGAGACTAGTAAAGGAACAAAAATAATGCGAAACACATGATAAAGGGTTTTATACTTGCAATACATTGTTGTGAGGAGTAGAGTGGTAATAGAAGCCAGGGCTGGTTTTGCAAACTCAAGTAGAAATAGAATAAATTAAACAAAAATTTGTGATGTAGTAGAATGAGTGTAATGACATTCTGTGCAACTTGAATAGCTGTGTATTCATAAATATTTATTAAAAAATTCGTAAATATTTATAATGAGAATGAAAATATTAATGGAATGCTTAATATATTCTACTACTGTTGATGTATATGTGACATCATGGCTAGAACAGCAAAGGGAGAAGAATGTTTGATTTCAGGTACAGCCACAGTAAATGGCCACTGCACTTTTGATTTCATTGACACAAAGGCTAGGAAATGGGGAAAGACAGGAAAAATGCAGAAATGATAGCAGGTGGAGAGGGGACCATGCAGTGGAATATACAGCCAGGTAAGCCATGCAGAACCCATTTCACTGTACGTGAAAGCAGAGTTATTGGAAACTAGAATTCTTGTTACTAATTTAAAAGTGGACATGGGGCTTTTCTTGTGCTAACCATGATTAGTTCATCCTTAGCAGTACTTACTGGTTAATAATGTTGTAATGTTTCCTGCAATGAGACACCTGTGCCAATAGTATCCCACAGTTAAATTACACAAAAAGTAAGAGAGCGAGCCACCAAATGCCTGCAGCTTACTTTTCAAGAAACGTTTATTTTCCTAAAAGCCTTTCTTTTCCTGTGAGATATCTCAACGCTATTCAGTCATAGCAGAAGTAGAGGGACAAATAACTTCTTTTCTCTTCCGTTATGTTTTATCTTTTCCTGGTTCCTAACTATGTCTGGTTTGTTCTGTCAGTTGGTTCTAATAAGGACTTGTCTACCAGGTATTTCTTTGCCATCACCAGTTCTTCATCTCCTTGTCTGGAGCAGGTTATAGTAAGCAGTTCCTCTGAAACCTGTGGAACTGATCTAATCATATCAGTGAGGTCCTGTCATTGAAACATCTCCAGAAGTAGGCTGGTTTACTTAGATGGTGTGTCTTCATGACATCATGCCACATTTATGCAACAGAGATGAATTCTAGTGCTTGGACAGGATTTGGTCTTAAACATTTTAATTAGTTTATTGGACTGAAGTTCAAGAGAACTGGCAAGTTAGTGGCAGATTTTTGCCAGTTACTATTTACATCATTTTTAAGATTTGGCTGTTGCTGAAGATAAGCCTGTTGAATATTAAAGATGAATACAAAAATGAAATAACTCTCTCAAATTGTAGGCACTGCTAAGTGTAAAGACTATGTAAGGCTAGCAACCTGCATAGCAACACCTACTAACCTCATTATCCTTTCCTCCATATAAGCTTACCTTATCCCCAAGTGGGCTTTGGAGATCTTATGTGAGATAAGAAATGTGAGCACAGCTGAACAGGGACAAAAAATTAATTACAAACCAGAAGGGCATGACTTAGGATGCTCTGCCAGGGGCACGTTCCTCTCTTCTGAATGTATCATCTGTTTGTCAATTGAATGGCTTAACTTTTCACCCTTCTCAGCATGCACTTTAAACGAATATAATCTTATAGTTGGGGAATGCTGTGTTCGATACATTGAGCTTTTTTCCTACTTTAATGTGGGAGAGGAAAAGTAACGTATTACCATTAAGTTTTCTCCTATAAATGCAAACACACGTTCTTCTTTCTTTCACCTTCTTCGACAAAGTGATTCATGTGCTTACATATTACAAAACTCTATTAGTCTCTCAGATTATATTTTCTGTATCTGGCATTAAAGCTGTTGATCCATTACTGGGCTAAGGCCCTTGCCAAACTGCCAAGATCTGTCCTAAGGCCATGCTTAAAGGCTTGGAAATCAACTTAGGTTGTGATTATGGACAACTTGGAGGGCTTCCCAGAAAGGACCTGTACGGACACCAGTTACAAGAGATGAATATTGTTTCCGTTGATTTTTAAATCTTTTCCTGCAACCATTATGCACCAGCCTCTTGTCAGGGCACAGCAAGGGCAGGGAGCTGAGGCAAGCCAGGAGGCAAGGGTGACCCCAGTGCAGGCAGTCCCTCACCAGTGGGGTGCAGTCCCACAGGGTCTGAGCATGGCAGGCAGAGCTGGGTGCTGGTAACAGGGTCTATTGACAGTCCCAGGCAAGACGAAGCAATGAGGCTTCATCCAGGAGTTTAAAAGACAGGGCTGGAGACAAAGGTACAACATGGGTCCAAAGTCCACCCAGGAGACAGGGCTGCAGACAGGACTGGGTACAACTGCAGCATATATATGAGGGGTCTTTCCAGGAGACAAGTTACCTACAGCCTAAGTCAATCCAGGAGATGGGGCCAGAAGAGGCAGGGCTGCAGACAGGCACACCTACAGCAAAGTTCAGGCAAAGAGGAAAGGCCCAGGCCTGAGCTTAAATGGGGATGCTGGGCCATAGGCAGAGGGGGTGTGTGGAGGTCTCACATGAGACTGGTCTGTGCCATTAAGGGCTGATGGTGCTCTCAGTGTCCCAAGACCTCCAGATCCTCAGTGGGACAGATGAAAGGTTGCTGTTGTGGTTTAACCCCATTTGGCAACTAAGCACCACACAGCTGCTCACTCTCCCTCCCCCTACCCCAGTGGAAATGGGGGAGAGAACCAGGGAGGGGAAAAAAAAAACAAAACCAAACCCTAAAACCCATGGGGTGAGATAAAGGCAGTTTAATAGAACAGCAGAGAAAGCGGTGGGGGGTGGGGTGGGTGATAATAATAGAGTATACAAAACAAGTGATACACAATGTAATTGCTCACCCCCCAATGCCCAGCCCACCCCCAAGCAGCAATCACTCCTTCCCCCAGCCAATTCCCCCAGTTTATATACTGAGCTTGACATCAGGTGGTATGGAATAGCCCTGAGGCTAATTGGGATCAGCTGTCCTGCCTGCATTCCCTCCCAGCTTCTTGTGCACCTGGCAGAGCATGGGAAGCTGAAAAGTCCTTGACTAGTGTAAACAGCTGAAACCAGGACAGTTGCTTGCTTTTGTATGCTGTCATCTCTCAGAAGTTTTAATGATATAACTGGTACCTATAACAGAGCCCCTTTGTTTCACTGAAGAGGAAGAAGAGGGTTGTCCCTCACATGCTTATTCTGGCCCCAGAAATTCTTGTTATCCCTCAGATAAGCACTTCATTTCAAACAGGGTGGATGATGGCTCAATTGTCTCCTGATGTGAGAGACAGAGGTATGTTTTCAGGAATACAAACCTTTCACTGTTTTTTGTTTGGGGTTTTGTCCCCTTGATCCCAAAGTCAACTACATCTAGACCTTCTCAAGAACCACTCTCGTTTTCTGTTTCAGTGGCAGGCTTATAAAAAAGATAATATGACATAGCCATCTTCGATTAAATTTCAGGTAGGGTAGATTTCCCCAGTGATAACATAAACATTCAAGCCAGCTAGACATTTACCAAAATCTGCACAAATAAAATTAGCTTATTGGAGTTGAACAGATTGTACCTACACAAGCCTGCAGGGTCCATCTCCTTTCTCAGCCCCCATCCCTGCCTCAATTCTGGTGATGTTCACGTGGCTTGTTATGCCAATAAGCTATTGTTGGGTTTAATTGTGGTCTTCCTTGTGCTACAGAGTGGATCTCTGTTAACCTCAGTTAAAAGGGAAATTCAGGTCAGGAAGCTGTTCCTCTGTTAACAAACAGATATTGGCTGGGTTAAATGCATCCTTAAATCTCCTATCCCTTCTGTGGCTGCTGAAGAGAATGAGAAGTTTTCCCTCCTCCTTTGGTGATTCCCCAGAAAATCTGTTTTGTATCCAACTATCGTTTTGAGAAGAGCTAAATTAATCTAGATTATTTTCAATATATGGGTGAGGAAGGATGGAGGAACAGAAAGGAAATCTTACTTTTTTTCGGATTAGTGCAATATTAAAGTACTTCCAATAGCGATCTATCTTTGTTAGTATTTTTCCAGTGAAATTTACACACAAATATCTTTGTTCTTCACTGGTTCTAGCAAGGATTTCAGTATTTATGGGACTGGCTGCAGCATATCCTGTGTGTTGTCTCTACCTGTAAAATGTGGTAAAGCAGAGTGAAACAGTGGGCAGAGCCCTGGGGGACAGGATCTGTGCACAGAGGAGACTGGTGTTTGTGTGAGACTGAAGAACTGGGTGAGAAGTTCTTGTTTGGCACATTCCTGTAAACTGTGCTGGATTTGTTACGTGTTTCTGTCTGGAGGTTAAGCATTGTTCAGGGATAGCACTATCAACACTATCATGCCATGGTGGCTTACAAATAAGGCTTGATCAAGAAAATTTTTCAAAGAATGTAAACTAAAAAAACAGATATCTTGCTATGTCTTGGTAGTTCCAGAACCATTTAGGCCCCATCTGTTTCTCAAGTGCAATTAGTGTAAATAGCATCCTAAACCTGAGGTAGTTTGAAAAACGTGTAACAGAAAAGTGTATGTCCTTGTAACACGGCAGGGCCTGAAAAATGTGTTTTGCCTAGCTGTTTAAAGTCATTGTAAAGGTCCAAGTAAACACCTTGTAGTGTGGCCCAGTAAATGAGAGACATCACAGAGGATTATCAAGTGTCTTCTGGGGTGTAAAACCAGGATTTCAATACAGGTCTGTTAGTCTGTTTTCTTGGACAGTGGGATTTCGCTCCTTTTTTATTTAACTTTTCAAGATTGGGTTATTTACAAACTAAGGCTACTTATTTCAAAGGTATTTACCTTGATACCATATACCCCTTTAAGCTACTGATACAAAGCACAGCAAGAGTTTTGGGTCTAACCAACATCCTGGAAATTATGTCATTACACAGTATGACCCTGATAAGGAGGAAATACTGCAAATACTGTTAATGTTTTTGTAACAACTACCATTCTTACTTAGGTATAGATACTCTAAAAGGCCTTGCTCTTTCTCCAAATAGTTGGTTCTGGTTCTCAGATGGGTTTTGCAGATTATGAGTATTAGAAGTATAGGAAAGATACAGGCTGGTCCAGAAATGCTGCAGGGGGCATGTGATCTCAGCCAGTGACAGGAGAGAGATGTTTATCTGAATCATGACTAGACATTTTGAGTTTGCTTTCATTTTCCTGGGCATTACCCTAACAAAAGTTGCTTTAAAAGTCTGTTTTAATTCACAGATCTACAAAAATTGTCTAGTGAAGATATTGACACCTCTACAGTGAATTAAAGCTACAGATGATTGGCTTGATTTTCTTGGTAACCTTTCCTTGGATCCCTCAGAAATAGTCTGCTGATCCTGGTGGAAAACCTCTGCTCTGGTGTTGTGTAATTCCGCAGCTGTGCCTCTACTCTCACTACAGTGATTAAAATACATTGAGTAGTGAATACAAAGATCACGTAATGGTGTCAGAAAGGCCTTAATTGTGCATCATAGCCGGTGCAGGGAATGTTAGAGAGACACCTACATGGTTATCCCAATCTTCGTGACAGGGGAAGCTGTCTGGGAAGAGGCGGCTGTATTTACAACGTGCATAGTAGAGGCTGTCTCTTAACTGGTAGCAATTTCCCGGCAATTTCCAGCATTTCTCGCTTTATTTCTAGGGCTTTTTGGAGGCAGTCACCACAAAGTGATATTGAGGAGAACTACAGCTTGCATTGTGCAAGGGTAGTTAGGACTGACTGTTCAGGAAAATACCACTGAAATCTCACTATTACTATATGCTAGTATGAGGACATAGTTGATGTACTTACCTCTAAGTGATGCTTAGCAGCAATTGACCTAATTTTTTCTCTGCTTGCCATTCATCTGGGGGACTGTGGAGTAGTTCTGGGAGGTGGCGGGGGGGAGAGTGGGAAAGTGCGGGAGTTTTGGGTAGGGAGGATGGAGGAGAGGAAATCTAGCCTTTGAGAGAGATGCTGAAGTTTTGGCTTTAGGCAGTGAGCAAAAGTTAATTGTCTTCATATACATGGAGTAGCAGTAATTCTTCTCTCTAACATTTTCTAAGTGAATAAATTTGAAAAGCCTACCAGCAAGTGTCCAATAAACCTGAATCTCTGTAAAACACTGGAAACTGGAGAAAAATGTATTTAAGTGTATGGTGAAAACTTGTCATGAAAATCTTGGTTGCTTTAAAAATCAGTCCTTTGTTGTGTGGAGTCAGAATTTTCTGTCGTCTTTGTGGTTAGCGGAGTATCAAGAGATTTCCAACATCTGCTTTTTGCATACTGCACCTTGAATGGAAAGGGTTTATTTACTGGCATAGATGGGAGCTAGAAGCTAAAAATGTAAATGGTTTTAGGTTATATATAAGTGAAAATTCTTGTCAACATCATCCATCTGCAGTTCACAAAGAGGCTTGCAAACTTGCAGTGCTGCATTTTAGCATGACATATATATGAGAAGATTTTTTTAAAGAAGAGGCAGAATAGAGAGTTGTCTCTTCTGTTAGATGTGGAAACCAAATTTTTCAAAGGTACTCAACATCCATTTAACTTTTGTTGATTGATTAGGACAGCAGCAGTAGTTTCATGAATGTAATCCTTATCCCTCAGCACCTTGTCTTTTATTCACTGCTTAGCAATAAATATCTTAATGTCTGTGTGCCTTTCCGCAAGACTTCAATGCTTTTTTCAGTTTTCATATTAAATAAATGAATAAATAATTTGCTATGTTTTGTAATGTATCTTCTAGGATTAAACAACTCTGAGCAAATCATTGTGCTGTTATAGGGCAGAAAGAATACATAATAGTATGCTCATTCTGAATTAGTTTTATTGTTCATTCAAAAGGAAAATTACCTACTCATAATAAACAATTTAAAATATTTTCTACCTTAGCTTCCGGGGCTTGCTCGTGTCCTGTTGGAGTAATGAGACAGCAGAAAATACCTTTGAGACAGACCTTACTTGCAGCTACCTGGTCAATTTAACTGAGAAGCTAGGCATTCTGCAAAAGCAGGTTAAGTTAATAGTAGGCAACCTCAAGAGCCTGGTAATTGACCCTCATATCTGATTTTAGTTTTTAGCTTGTTATTGTCGGGATAAAATTGTAAGGAGGGGCTTTTTTTTCTTTATAACAGAGGCAGTGCCTGAATCAGTCCGATTCAGGCCTCTCTCAGAGTGTTCTCTAATACCCTGTAACATTCCATTGCATTAAGTTTTCGCTGTCTTATTACAGAAGTGTTTGCTGTGTGCCGTCAACTCCTGTTAAAATAACTCCTTTAGAGATGTGTGCTAGTGTGTCATCCTGTCTGAAAGCCCTCTTCTCCCAAACCTCGACTGGGAAAGGGTACAGCTTTGAGCATACCTAGGGCTTTGCCTCTTCAAAGAGAAGCAGAGTATGCTGCTGTGGTCAGAAGTGCCTCCTTTCCTGCCTGCCTCTCTGCTCTTCTAGGACACCGCTTTCTATCACATTTTAAGGTAGACAACCCATCTTGTGCCAGTATTTTAGGTATATAAAGAGAGTTTAGCTCCCCCACCACCACTGCGACCAAACACGCTTACAGAGGGACAGAACATAATCTCAGATTTATGTATTTGTTCTTTTAGCGTGTTAATTTTTTATTAGAGTTGCACAAGGAGGTGGTTTTTCTGTGTCCCTCTGCAGATTTATTCTAGTCTCCAGATTCCAATAATAGTGTCTGAGTATAGTTAGCTGGTGTGCTGATGGGTTGGTTTGCCTTTTCCTCCCTGCCCCCCAATAATAAGATCAGTTCACTGAGTGAAACTGTAAGCCACGTTAGGGCAAGAGAAGCAATTTACTGCTGCTGAATGCATTTGCTGAGTGTAGCTTCCCTCATCTTGTCAGCTTGTCAGTCTGGAGGCATCCATAAACCTGTGACGGCTTCAGAAGACAACTCTGGCAGGGAGCTGTCAGGGTGCCAGGCAGTGCTGTCTGGGCGCTCCCTTCCTCCCCTCTCCCCCCTTGCCTGCCCGCTTGCCCTCCCTCTGCCTGCCTGTCTCTTCTCTATCTCTCCCTCCTCTTCCCGCCTTGCTCCCTGCCTCCCTCTACCTTCCTGATGTGGGTTTAGGTTCTGCTGTTCTCCGTGGTGGTACCTTTTTGGTTTCCTCCTTCATCCTCTTGCCACTGGAAGAAAGAGAACTGACTGCCCGTGGTGCAGCACCTGCCCCTGCAGCCCGGGGAGCGAAGGGGAGGAAAGCAGGGGCGCTCTGCATCCTGATCTGCCTGCACCGGCAGCGAGCTTGTTCAGTCACTTCGCTAGAAATGCCTTTGAACTGCTGCCAGATCCCATTGTCTGCCGTCCAAATGGAGTTCAACGCCCTGCTGTGATTAGATGCACGGTGTGTAAGAGGAGGAAGGAATGGAGCTGTATCCCCACCCTGAAGGAGCATCTCAAATCTGCCGTGTACCATGATAACCTGCGTACTGGACCATGCTTCTCTGCCTTCCGCTGTACACCGTCTTCCTTCCTTACCTCCTGTTGTTCCTGGGATTTCAAGGAGTGACATGGAAGCTTTTCAGAGAGGAGCTGCAAGGCAGGATAGTTTCTGGGGAGAAGAGGGCTGCGCTTTTGGACTGTTTATGCGGGACTGTGCTTTGCCCACCACCCACCTGTAGCTGCAGTATGATATACCAGCTAGTGGTTAATGGTGCTTATGCTCAGCAGTGATGTGCTCCTTTTTAGCATGAATTTATTTACATTTTTCCATTTGTCTGCACTTAAAATTCTAGCATCCTTAGGTTCACAAAATGATCTGAGAGATTTTGGCAATGCTGAGCGAAGGGAAGGCAGTCACTGCTACTAATAATTGGTTCAGCCATCTACCAACTGTGCAGCCCAGCTGCCCTTCTCCAGAAAGGCCAGCTCACTTTATATATAATGATTTTTGTGAAGAGCAGCTCTCAGGCTTTCTTGCTTTCCCTTTGGCTCAGTGTCTTTCCTTGCGTTGCTGACTGTCAGACCCCTTTTCAGAGAGTAACTTCACTTGAGGATTTCGCTTTTAAAGGTAGGAATTTGAATCTTTTTGCTTATCTTTGCTATTCCTCATCTAACTGTTACTTAGTTTGTTAAAGGAAAACATTGTTTTCTTTCATGCCTCATTATTTGACTGCTTGTTAACCAGTCATCATCTACAAGGACAATGCTTTGAGAGGAGGATGGAGGGAGCTGCTCTTCAGTGAGTGTATTAGGCAGTGCACTAAGTGGAGTTGGCAGGGCTTGTATCTCACGCTGATATGCCTGCTACGTTCCTTGCTCATTAAGCTCTTTGTTAGTTCCTTCTCCTCCTCCTCCTCCC
>VZTL01030675.1:0-42079 GCA_013400535.1 Scopus umbretta
GGGCTAGACTGCAGAGGACAAATACCCCCTCAGGAGAGAGGGTGAACAAAGAGTCTCTCCTATGCTTTTTGCCTCCTAGTACCTAGTGACAGGGCCACATCCATTTCTGGTTTGCTTCAGAGATGTTCACAAGCACAGGCGAGCTGCCATCCCTCCTCTCCTTCTGCAGTTGTGCTTTGTTACAGTTTGTTTTCACCTAGGGTGATGTAGATTTGGTTGATCTGAGTCAGAATGGATTTTTTTCCATTGCGGTCTCAGTGGCAGGAGCTCTGTGGTTTTTTCCTCACTTTCCTCGTAACAGCACCAAGGCAAAATCCAACTGAACAATTGCAGCCATCTAAAACTAATAATTGTTTAGAATCAAGAACAACTGCAAAACTGAAAACCCGGTGGCGGGACCGGGTCGGCAGTGTGGATTTCTGGTAAGGGGAAGATGTGGTTTCAAAGCTGTAATATCTCGCAGACATCCAGAGAGTAACATCTACATTTTCTATAACAAATCTCAAGTCTTTTCCTTGACAACTAAACAACTGAAATAACACCCTGACCTCTGAGCACCCTCCACCCCCATGTCTATCTTTGAAAAGCGCAAGTCTGACAGATTTAAGGAAGAAAGCCTGTTATTATTTTGCAGGATACTACTTCAGTAATGGTTAAACAAGATTCCCTGTATTGATCTGGACATGAAAACAAACACCAAAATGGTTTTGTTAACTTAATGTGTGAATTTAGTGTAGGAATTCAATTAACAATGTCATAAAGAGACAGGGAATGTTTCACTAACCCTCGTTTCTTGGTTACAGATGTAAAGAGTGAAGACAAAAGACTTAAAAGGAATCTAATTTTTGCCCTTGCCGTACTCAAGCCAGGGTGGAGGACTTGTGTAAATGTAAACTTGTGTAAAAGTGCCACGAACTTTAGGCAGTTCACTGAATCTGGATTTCTGAAATACCAATATTTGTACGGGATTTCAGAGTTCTGAATTTTTTAGAGACCTCTGAACCTCAGAAATTAAGTTTAAAAATCTCTATGTTCTTCCTTATTGCTGAAGTGACTTTCTAAACTGCTATTTAGACTGAAAATACCTTAAATTGAAAAAAAATACACATACCATAAATCTGATCAATCTGATGTGTTAAATTCGTGTCGATTCCTAAGGTAAATTCTGTAATTTCAACCAATTATCTTAATTAGGTTTTAAGTACCAGAAATAAATTAGAAGCTGCTTACTTGTTGGCGCTTTTCATGTGATAAATCTTCTGAAATTATAGCTGTGACTTCACACACACAGTTAAGAGTTTTAGAATTATTTTGACTTCCTGGGCTCAAATGGACATTACAGGATGAGATGTGCTGTTTCAAACAATTTTAGGAAGGGACATGGAGCTCTCTCCTCATGACATTCCACATATACAAAGGAAAGCGTTGTTGGTGGATATTATGTTTAAAGGACAACTTCAGCTTCAAGGAGCCCAGGTCTAGCACTGCTCTACAGTCTTTGTTGTGGATTCATTCCTACTTATTATTCTTGCAAAATATATATTTCTAAAGATATGTTTGACTCGAACATATGAAAAATACATTTGTTTCATCTATAAAAGTTCTCTTTGATGCTTTACAAATTTGTTTGTTTTATGTAAATTTTTAATGCAACTGAATAGAACAAAATGACACATCAGAATATTTTTGCTTTAAGGGTAAACAAATTCGATATTCCTATATGAATTTTCTATAAAAATAAGAGAAATGAACGATCATACAATTTTCATATAAAGAAGGGTCTTCAATCTTCTTTTAGTACATATAAGCTTCTGTAGAGCACATCTGTTATGTTTCCATGGCTCCAGTGCCTTGTATTTAGAGGGATTATTTAAAGGGAAAAATCCCATTTGAAGTGTGAATACCCAGGAATTCACTCATAAACAAAGTAAGAGAATTAGAATTATTCTAGTCTAGTGATTCACAAAAGAACAAATTTTACTTTTGTTGTTATTTTGAACTGATACTTTTGTGGGTGATTTTAGCAGGACAATATTTGGGCTAATGCAGTAAGTTTGAAGAATAAAGATTCAGATGCTAACTACAAATACCTACATTTGGATATAGTTAATACACAGAAAGAGAAAACAATCATGAATATGGAAAAAAAAATTGCGTTTAGGTTCCTTATGATTTTGAAGCACAAATGATGAGGCTGAAGAATCTGTGTCAGTAAATCTGGGTCTAACCAGGTATCAAAATACGGCAGAAAAATTCTGAAAAAGGGATGAAGAACAAGACAAAAGAGCCCACAGATAACCAAGAGCTGTCTGATAAAGTACTAAATCTGTTTCAAATTATAGCATCTCAGTTTAGGAAAATTTAAATGTCTTTATCAGGGCACATGGCTTATCTCTGTTATCCATTCACATTAAAGATGTCTTTCCAGTTTACAGTAGCAGCAGCAAATGTGCGAAGTTTTAGGACACTGAAATATTTGTTGCCGTGGGGAAGACAGATTTACTCAACAGAGAATCTAGTGCTGTAGAAGTTCTTTCGGGTTTGGTTTCTTTGTCCTCTTTTACCTTTGGAGGCTCATTCTTATATTTTATTGCTCTTTGCAGAGTTGTTTTTATTGTAAATTCACTGTTCCTACATAATTGGTCAAGAAGTGTCCCTTCTTTGAGATGCATAATCCAAATTATATTATTCCTGTTACCTATTTGCCTACCATCTAAACTGCAGTAAGGAAAAGTCCACTCACTGAGAGTGCTTCCTGATGTATCAAAATCATACCTGAGATGTTGATGACTGACCAAAATAAATAAGAGATTGGGTGCAAAGGAAAGTATACATTAGGCACTCGCCCGCTTGCCCTTCTAGAGATACCTTGAAGCTATGGATTTGATTGACTAAATGTCATCAGCTGGAAGGATTGCCAGGTCTTTGTTTCTGCTGTTGATATATTTTTTTTTTTTTCATCGGCTGTTACTGTTCTTACCTGCATTCATCATATGCACAGTCTGGAAAAAGATGCACGTTTTTTGCTTGGCGCCCTACTATTTTTATTTTTCTTGCATGTTGAATTGAGCTTTTCAATAAGCTGTCCATAACAACATTCAACTCCCCTGTCTAAGTAGTTGCAGTACAGTTAGTGTGGGACAAAGCAATGTGTAAAAGTAGATGACGTTATTGCTTCCCAGATGCACCACCTGGCATCTGCAAACTTCAGCCAGCCCAATTCTACTGTTTTCTGACTCTTAGCTAGTATTTATTTCATGACAAAATGTTAGCTTTTATCTGAAGTTGAGTCACAAAAGGATAATTTGCTGCTAGTACACTTTCAGCACTGGAAACTATATCATGGTGTGGAGTTGAGGGAATACGGAAACAACACTTAACGCCATTTTCCTTGGACTATATTCTCAGTAATTTCATTTCTTAATAGCCTCTTGCAGTAAAGAAGAAAAGGGGGGAAAAAAAAATACAACCCAAAACAACTAGAGCTAGAACCTCAAGCAATACTAACTGGTGTTGCTCTTTCCATTTGAGGAAGCTTACTCTATTTTGCCATCCAGAGCTTGTATATCATGCCATATTTTGCCTTCTTTCCTTTTCCTTATATTAGCCAGTTTCTGATTTCTCCGAAATGCTGACTATGTTTTTCACTGTGTTAAGTTTAATTATGCTATACTTAAAGAACTGCTGTAGTCACACCGTGTTGTTTATAAAGAGGAGAGGAATCCCGTATCACAATGCAAAAGAAAGTCAAATGAGTTTTGCCGAGCCATAGTCTGTGCTGATCCCCTTTTCTGCATTCAGAATAAGCAGTGCAGCACTGACAATAGTCAACCACCTCTTCAAAGTAAGTGATGGAGTCTGTGAATGTCTGTTCTAGTCAGTGGATTGAAAACATATCTGAGTAGAGTCTCTGCTCTAATCTTGGCTCTGCAGTTCTTTTCTGCAGGCATGTAATCACTGTTAGCTTGGAGATCCACCTAAATCTAGCTGCCTATTGTACCCCTGTGATTAAAACCCGCAGTTTTCTGTAACAAATGCACAGAGAGGTGCAATCAGTAAACACCTTCACTCCAGTTGACTGAATAGCTATTTGCTCTTAGGCCGATAGGTTTTTGGCACAAGCTTGAAGTCAGGTTGATTTCAGGATCCATAGTAAGATGCTTTCAAGTATCCTTCCAGCCCTCCTCCCTCATTCTCTGATGCTTTCTTGTACTTGATGTACTTGAAAATGTGTATCTGGGTATTTCATACTGCTGAAGCAGTTGTTCTAAAAAACTCCTGTTCCATGCCTAGATATAGTGATTCAGAATTTCCTCTACCTTTAAACCATTTTCATACTGACAGTTAAAATTATTCCCCTAACAGTATTCCCCTATTTACTATTTGTTATATGTCCCCACTGTGCAGCTTATGATCAGGCAATCTTAACAGCTCATTGCTGAACACACTTTCATCTCCTAACAATCTGGACATTTTTGTGTATGAGAATCCCACCCTGCTTCCTGTTTTGGGGAAATATCAGACCATAACTGCGGAAGAAAGTTGAGGATTCTTTGGTCCTGCTAGGAGATTTCTCAAGTCTTTACTTCCTGAAGATTTGTGGTTAATTGACAGCCTTTGAAACTGAAGATCTGCAAATTGCAGACTAGAAGCTTGTGTTTAAAAAGTGTAAAGTAGAAACAAAAGCTGAACTCAACGAGCCAACCCTGCCTACTTCAGCAGAGAAAAAAGCCTAGTGATTGTACCACCAGTGTGTCCAGGGATCTGTGAAAACATGATGTGTCGGTAAACAGGAGTCTGACTTAATCATACATTTAGGATTCTTGAACTGAAATTCATTTAAGAATCACTGAGCTGCAGTGAGCAGACTGATGCTATTTCCATATTACCACCTGAAATTTTGTATGACTAATCTGAGAATCTTTGAAAAGTGAGACTTTCCAGAAGTACCAATTTAAGGTATTTAAGTGATTCTGAAAGCCACTGAGTACTTTTGTGAAAGTACATCTGGGTGTTTCACATTACTTAAACAGTTATTACAATAAACTAAACACTGCAAAGTACAGTACGTAAACACAAAGTGTACATGTGTTAGACTTATTTTTGTTGCAGACAGTCCTGCTTATCTGTTAGCACTGTATCTGTTGACAGCTACAGGCCAGCGCAAGATTTCATTTGAAACCTGCTTATTTAGTTGCACTGAATGTCTCTTTTGCCTGTGCAGCTGAATAGCCCGGTCTTAGAGCAGAGATATATGTGGTGCCTTCATCCTATCCCATTAGGCTAAAGATTTATGCTTAATCCAAACCTGAGATGGTTGAATGGATTTTAAAAAATATAACTTCATGGTCCTTATCTTTGCCTATTTTTGTTCTTTACATTTTACTTTGTTTTCTGGTAATCATTCTCATTTCCACATGCTGTTTGCACCTCTCTCTGGCTGCTGAAGAGTGGGATTCATTCTCCCAGAACCCACAGGACCTGCAGGCACGATGACACACACCCAGGGCACTGCTGCAAAAAAGGAGAAGGAAATACAATGATCCTTCTAAACAAAAAACTTTGTAGAATTAAAACAAACAAAAAAAGACATTAAGTAGTTCCAGTGGAGAGGCTGATGTAAACAGAAACAGTGTCCAGAAACAAGAACTAGAAACCATGTTTAAAGCAGGCTTTTTCCAGTGTATATGAGAATATAGATAGGAGGGGGGGGTGTGTGCATCTCTTGCCATTTTATGTTATTCATAACATCTTCCAGGTCATCACAGAGCTTCAGATCTGGTCTTCCCTACCCTGGGTTAAAAACTGGCTGGATGGCCGTGCGCGGAGAGTGGTGGTGAAGGGAGTTCAATCCAGCTGGCGGCTGGTGACAAGCGGTGTTCCCCAGGGCCCAGTATTGGGGCCAGCCTTGTTTAGTGTCTTTATCAATGATCTGGATGAGGGGATCGAGTGCTCCCTCAGTAAGTCTGCAGATGACACCGAGCTGGGCGGGAGTGTCGATCTGCTCGANCCCATCCCTGGAGGGGTTCAAAAACCGTGTGGATGTGGCACTCCAGGACATGGTTCAGTAGGCATGGTGGTGTTGGGTTGACGGTTGGACTAGATGATCTCAGAGGGCTTTTCCAACCTTCATGATTCTATGATTCTATGATTTGTTCAAACAAATGGGAGGGTTAACAACACAAACAATAAAGATGCTGCTGCTGCCCATCTTGCATCATGTTTGTGATCCAAAGGCTTCACAGTAAATGTGTGAAAGTAGCACCTGTTTCCTGGACCTGTTCCATGTTGAATGTAATACTTAAGTTTGTGTCCCTAAGATGAATTATTATTTAGTGTGACCTGTGTCTTCCAGCTGTGGTACTTTTTGGATCAATTCCTCCTTCACAGAAGCTCCTGTAACTACTTAAAAATGGGCTAGGAGAGAAAAACCTCAAACTAGAAGTACCAAAAAATTTCATCTAATTTGTTCTATTTTGTGTGCCACTAAGCAACCCCTTTCTCCAAGAAGCCACTGTGTAGGGGTGAAATTTAATATCTGATATGGGATCAAGCGTTGGTAATCTTATGACAGCACAGGAGATTAGGAACAATGAAGAGATTAATTTGATGAGATTTGTTTATATTTTCTCTCTAAAACCTTTTCTGGGAAATTCTAAAGTTTTTGTTGTAATCTATGATTAAATTCCAATATATCTCCCATGGGGCTTCTACCTCCTATTTTCTGTTTATTTAAATAACATGTGTTTTATGTAATAGCTGTATTTCCATTTTTCTTTAACCTAAAATGTTTCTGTTATCACTGTAGAGAGAAAACTTACTCTGATAACATTGAGGCTACTTTTGCCTACATATACTGCTTTATAATTAGACTTTCTGAATTTTTTACTTTATTATGAAGAAATTGATTTTCGCACTCATTTCTTTGATGTGAAATAAGAGAAAACAAATAGACACACACCCCCTTCCCCCCAAAAACCCGCAACCCACAGGTTTTTTTTGATTACCGCTATCAATGGGAAAAAAGCGAAGGCCGGTAACACTAAATGAATGTTCTAAGTCCGGTGAGATGGGGACCAGGATGTGGCATTAATTAAATTCATGAATTTTAAAAGAATGAGTTGATTCAAACATCAATTTGCAGAATGACCCAGGAAAAGAGGCTGAAAACACTTCCCTGAAGGGGTGCGCAAACCTTCAGCGGAGACCGCCGCTGTGCTTACTAGAGCAAAAGAAAGCAGGGGCAGGGCGGGAGGGGCGAGCCAGAGCGGTGTAATAGATGCTAAATGAAGTGTGACTTTCATGCGGCTGTGGCCTCTGGTCCTTCGTGTCTGAGTGCGATACGTTTTTCTAGATGACAAATGTTAGAAAGTTGTTTATTGCCCAGGGTGTTTCAGGTGCCAAAAGGCTTGCAAATGAAAGATGCCAAAGAAAACATCAGAGCGAACAGGAAACTATTAAAGGAACGTCAGTCCACGCATACAAGTACAGAAATAAAAACAAAATTATGTTAATATCTTCCTCATTATTTTCCCTGGAAATAGACCTTTACCCATCTGTCCCTTCTTCTATACGCTTTAAATAAACGTGCTTAAATAAATAAAAAAGCCCTAAGCATATGTTATGACTAACGATGTTACTCTAATGCCATTTCTTCAATAGCAATCACAACCAAACTGCTCGTACGTTCTCAGTGAGGCCACAGTCCTCATTCACCAGTTCTTGCAAAAACGGGCTGCATTGATTCACCAGATTGATGAAATGGTTACTACAGCATTTTGTAGGTAATAACGGTGCATATGTATGTGCGGGGGGCAAATACCCTTTTATTTAATTAGAAAAGGAATAACGATACAAGTGTTTTGGAAAACAATCTGTTGTGTGACAGTTTCTAATATATAAGTTAATATAAATAAATATATAAAATGAAAGAGATAACAAAGTTTTCATGTATATCAAGGTCAACATTAATGTTGATGTTTTTAAGTTATCTGCTCTCTCTCTGCTAAAATGTATATTCCTTGGTTTATGATTCTATAAAATAAGATTATCTACTGCTGAGAAGAAAAACTTGGTGCAGTAAAGTAGTCTGCCCATTGGGATAAAATGGACCCAATTTTATCTTATTGTACCCAGCCTCATAATTCTGAAAATAAAAAGTAAAATTTATTACTTAAACGTAATATTTAAGACATTATAGTTACAACATCTGCTAGGTTTTGTGAAATCTCCACTCCCTGCACCCAGACTCTCCATAACACTCAAGGCTAAAAGCTTTTGTATAAAAGTATAACAAAATGATACCTTATATTTGTATTATACAAAACAAACCAAAACAAACAAAAAAAAAAAACAAAAAAAAAAGAAGAAGGAGCCATTTGAACTACCGGCGAAGTACTTATTGTAGCTCTAACAACTTTTCTGGGGGTCTGTCAGCACTTGCGTTGTCCGCAACAGGGTACGTTACCTGCTGTGTTATGACTTTGTTATGGGTTCTCGTTTACTTTAATGCAGAGTCAGAATGCAGCTGGCTTGTTCCGTATTTCACAGTTTAACTGCTAACCGTCGTGGCTGTCGCTTATCCTGTCTACGTAGCTAACAGGGAGTGCATTCAACAATGCGCTAAGAAACCTCCATTAGCATGCATGAGGATCATTAACACAGCACAACAAGTTTAACTAATAAAGTTGAAAACAACTAATAAATCTGCATGTTTTTATTGTCAACTAAAATCTGCACACATACTATGACATTCATTAAAAATTAAGCAGATAGTTACAATCAGAGATAATCACGCGTGCCACTTATTGCCAAGAATACGATGCATTGTAATTCAGAGGAACTGAAAGCCTAATCACTTCTATCACTGTAATTGATGGGTTTTGCATGTACTGCTTCAACGTATAAATTAATGTGAAACAAAATTTCCTCTAATTTATTGGCACTTCTGAAATAAAAGACTACTAGTTAAATATGCAGAAATCTGTATATGTACGCCACTGGAAATTTCAGTATTGATTTTACATCTTTCATAAGTTTGTTTTCGGCATAGGTATTTAAGTGTATGGTAATTATTCCGTTACCTAATTACCTAACGTGTTATTGGCTGTGGAGTATAATTAACTTTTCATTGGTAAGTATATTCACTGACCATAGGTTCTGTGTTTGAGATAAGGAGTAGCTCATGGTATTAAATCATCCTTTAGTAACCTAAATACTTTATAAAACACACAGCCAAGGATATATTAATATTTAAATATTAATTTCCCTGCATTTATGATGTTATTGACATTTCTTTCTTTACCACCTGTCAAGTACACTGAAGGTAGGAATGCTACCTTCTGCGCCTATCGTACTCATTTTCTCAGATTCCTGTGAATTCAGCAGCATTGGCCAAGTTAATCTGACGGTAGCATGGCTGGTAAAATGCTGCTCTCCTGAGACTGTGGATGTGGAGCACAATTCAGATTAGCTTGCTG
Source organism: Scopus umbretta (assembly GCA_013400535.1). Lineage (NCBI taxonomy): Eukaryota > Metazoa > Chordata > Aves > Pelecaniformes > Scopidae > Scopus > Scopus umbretta. The sequence goes on from VZTL01030675.1 coordinate 9,480, forward strand.
GAGTGAGCGGGCTCTAAAATTATACTTTTTTTATTTTACTCTCAGATCACTGCTGTGGAGTGTTTTAATGTATTTTTTATACGTTGAACCAAATATTTGCGCTGTTCTTTGAGGTTCTGTTGCTGGAACAAATGAACCATTTGCTAGAGACACCGCTGTCTTTCCCGGTAACTGTATGGCGCAAAGGGTATTGGCACTGTGCTGTGTAACACGGACTGCGTGGGCGTTTCGGTTTTTGTCGTAATAAAAATTTTAAACAAATGGTGATGTTTAAGCTTTTGGGCAAGACTCCTACCAGGCTTCTCTGCTGAATAACTTGGGGAGTGTCTCTCTTGTCCTTTCTCCTATTCTTTCTGGCCTCCGAAGTGGTAATTCAGAAAATGAGTATCTATGTATTCAGGTTTCAGAGCACTCTTGAAGGGTCTGTGCTTTACAGACAGCAAAACTGATGGCTGGAAATAAAACACCTTGCTGAGGTGAAAAAATGAATCAAGTTTATTTTGTACGTGCAGAGTTTGAGGGCAAATTATTTCCCATATTCAGGCTAGGCCAGATGTCTTTGTGCTAGAACATAGAGGGTGGACTGAATTAAGGCATGTGGTTTAGAATTGGCTTTGTTGTCGTAATGCACATTTTTAGACATATAAAGATGTGCTTTTGATGAGATGGAGTTGCTTCCCTTGCCTTCTAGTTGCACTATCTAATCTGCTTTCCTTCTCTGATTATTATTCCTGTAGTCCAGGAAACACACCATTCGCAGTCACTTTTATAGTTATATCCATTCTTCAGAGAGAAAGTGTTTAACTACAGTGTACTTGATTGCTTAATGACTGCTAAAGGTGGGTCATCTAGTTTTAAACAAATAAAGGACCCTGATGATCACTGGAGGTTTTTCAAAGGCATGTCCCACACATTTCGTATCTGGTTGATGAGTCCCTGTAGTCGTATATTACAGGACAATGGAGCAGGATGTTTGATGTTATGGTGCCATTTTCTTGAGTCATTTTTGAGCAATGGAATCCGTTTAGAGCAGTGTTTACAGGAAAATGATTGACTCTTTCTGTACCTTAAGTCACTTTTCTTCTCCCAGAGCTGCAGAAGAGAAAGAGCTTGGGGCAGCAGCTCAATCTCAGATACTGTGATAGCAAAACTGAGTATTAAAGGTGAAAAAAAAAAGATGGCCGTAGGCTCAGGGGAGGGGAAGGGGCTTGGTGGGCTTTGTTTGTTTCTTTATTTTATTTTTAAGACTGTAAAAAATTTTAGTTTGTATTATCACAATAATTCACTAAAAAGGAAGCACAGAAATGCAATCCCTCCCCTGGTTTTATTTATGTTGTAAAAATTAGACTCATTTACACACCTAGATAAGCCTGAAAACTTGTCTGTTTCTAAGAATATGTTCTAATTCAGTTGATAGTTATCTCACAATTGAGAAGACAACAAAAAAGAAGGGAGAAATTTTCTCTCAGTAATATTTAAAAGCTGTCTTTGATCTGTGGGATTTTATCATTGGAACAAATATACAGGTAGGTATTGCTGTGAGTAGGTATTTATTTGGATTTAATAAATACTGATTTAAATGCAAAAGTTCTGACATTATGCTCTAAACAAATCATCAAAAGTGCTTACAGTGAAAGCCCATAAACACTTACAATGGAAATATCTTTAAGAAGTAATGCTGTAATTCTGTTATGGGGTAACATACTGATGACTTGGCTTTCTAAAACATGGTATTACTTTAGATTTTACGCAAAAATGTTATTCACTTTTGAGAGGGGGGAAAAAAGAAACAAAATAGACTGTTCTGGAAAAAAGTTTCCAGTACTTCACTTATCAAAGATTTATAATAGAATATGTTATGATCTCAAGAGTTCATCTGAGAAAAAAAGAGCTAAGGAAAAAAGAGTTTTAAAAAGATAATAGCGATTTACCCTTAGTTTGTTGGTTTTATTCAGAGATTGCTCTAAGATAAATAGATATGGAAATTCTTCTAATGAAGATTTTGCTTTAAACCAAACATCACGTTTTGATTGTTGTTAGGCAACAATAACAAAGCATAGGAATACCAAAGGATAGGGAAACCTTCAGGTTGTGATAGCTGACAATTCCTTTTTCCATCAAACTCGTGAAATAGTGTAGATGGCAAGAGATTTACATGGGAAGGATGGTCGCTCACTGTGGCAGTGAAGACCTTGGATTTATTTGCTGGGTTTGCTGTTGACTCCTCCTCTAACCAGGAGCACATCATTTAATTCCTGTGTCCTAATATCCCTTTTTTGTCCCCATTTCCATGTTACCAAAACACAATTATTTTATCTGCCTCTTCTGTTTTGTTTCATTTTCTAGCTTACAAGTTCCTGTGGGGAGGGATGATTGCTTGCTCTATGAATATGCTTGGTTTAATGGATCTTTATTTGCAGTTTCTAGAGGCTATTCTGATACCAACAAATAATCATAGTTTCAATAATCTTTGAAAAATATTTAACAAATGACAAAAGTTAGTGTTTTAAATTTCACTATAAATAGTTTTACTCCAGTGTCTCTGTGAAAAGAACCACATAATAGGTCATAACAAGCTATTAATTAAGAAATTTAGCTCTGAATACCTTCTGCATGGCTCCTTGCTTTCATCAGAAAAAAATGTGTGATTTCTTTGGCTTCTCTTCTCTGGATCCAGATTACTATTAATTCTTGATAATTCTGAGTAGCTTGTACTCATTGGTCATCACCAATTGCACAGTCATTAACCATTGTATCTACATCGCTAATACTAAACTTCAGATTCTTCTTTTTTGTTTCTAGAATGTCTGTATTACACATTACAGTGTTAGAGTATGTTTATTTCCTCAAATCGGTGAATATTTTAGCTAGATTGCAGAAAGTTTGTTGAAATTATTATAGCACTGCTTCACACTGTTGAATGCTTCAGTAAGTCAGATTCAGGCTTCCTCTGTTGGCACTACATTCAGTTTGCTGTTATCTATGGAAGATAAGGTTATTTATGAACAGAGTTCCTTGGTGAAACGAGATGGAGCGCTTTTTACTAAGCCCACTGTCTGACCAAAGAACATTTTAGTTCCACTGTAGCTCAAACTAATTCAAGACAGTGCAATGCTGGAAACAGTTTTGAAATCTCTTCAAATAATTGGTTATTTTATAATGAGCACATCTGTAAAAATGCTATACATTTGTGGGAAAATTCTTTTAAATGGGATTTTTCTAATCTTGCACCCTCAATCAGAGATTTGGTAGATAGCAATAAAAGTCTTCCAGCTACTCTTAAAGGTGCTCACTTGCTGGTCGATCCTACAGCCGTTGTTAGATACCAAGACAGTAAAAACATTCTATTGATAAATATACATTTCAGCACGGGAAGTGAAACACTTCCCTGGAGCCAAAACAAAAGCAAAACTTCCATGCTGCCATGACTGAAAATCTGAAAACAGCAGTTGCTCTGAGGGGAGGAGGCGTTCACAATCAGTTCCGTTCTTCACTCCCGTCATTGCGGCCCTGGAACCTTAGTCTTTCTCGCCCTACATTCCAGCCTGGCTGGGTTCAGAAGTTAAAAATCACACCGTGAAGATCTATTTCACCAGCATCTCTGTCTCCCCGTTAGAGTAATGTATCTAGCTAATGGTTATTTTTCAAAAGGGCAGCGTGGCATTGCTGTATAGCAAACTGCTGGATCTTCTCTTTTGCTGTCAAAGCCTTTCTCAAGCCCTCCGACTGCTCCCTGTGATAAGGTTTATTTAAACTTCATAGCCTCCCATTTAATACGGCAGCGCGCCAAACATTTCCTCCCGTTTTCATGGCGCTCTTCTAACAGTTTCCCGCCTCAGAGCTCTGCTTGGGACTTAGTTGATGAGATCCATAAATCTGTATGTAGTTGTGTGACAGAGGCTTTGGTCTTTGGGCCTGTGAGTCTTCAAAGTATTACCTGAATACGAGTAATTCATTTGCATTTACTTAGAATGTCACTCTTCCTTGACAAGAATACTAAGCAGGCTAAATGACTGTGTTTTTAAGTACAAAACCAGTGATTGTATGCTAATTTCTAGCCATTTATTGACAGTCAGTACCTTTAAAGTTGAGATTGAAGAGTAAAAGATTCCTGAGAGTCCTCTACCTCTTCCTGCCGTGCGTCCGTTGTTCTGCATTGTATATTTCTCTTCTTTATTGTCATTCTAGAATATTAGGATGAGACTCATTTACATGTTGGCATATTTTCACATGCATTGTTCTAACAATCATTAACTGGTAACTGTTTTAACACTCTGCCATACAGCGATCGTGAAAAAGGGCACAGATCTTGATCAAAATGAGACCTAAAGAGCAACGGAGGAGGAGCAGAATCACAAATAGATTTTTCACCTTGAAGGAATGATAGAACAAGCTTGAGATTGTATTACGAAGCAGCAGAGGCACTTTGCTGATTACCAGAAACTGCGTGGCTCTATCATATGCAAATGCAGGAGATTTTGCTTGATAAGGGTTTGCCACGTGACCTGATTAGGATGCAGGACAACCCGGCAGCAACGCAGGAGTCATCAGCGCGAGTTGCAGCTGGAATGAAAAATCAGGCTGGCACTGGAGAGGGCATAATACAAGGTTGCTCATCTCTGCCATGTGGCTTGGCACTCCAGAATGGTCACAGAGCAGTGCAAACTTGTGGCAAATACTATGCATAGAGCTAGTCATGAGACAAGTTTCACACTGATGGCAGATTTTACAGCTTATTACTGTATCAGTGCTCAGTGGCATTGATATTTGCCATCTGCTAGCTGAGGGCTGATAGAAATAGGGTTCAATATATGGACAAATCATCCAGCAGAGCAAGGTAAAACTGTAGTTTGAGATTAAAGGTTTTTCATGGAAAATATTCTAGAATGGAGACTGTTACTGAGATGAAGTATTTCTATTGATTTGCATATTGGACCTTGTCCTAAATTTCACTTCCATACTTTGTAATACCTAAAACCCAAAAAGTCCACTCTAACCTTAATCCAACTGGGAAAAGCTATGAGGCTAAAGACAAACGTTTCAAGCATTACCAAGCAATGATAATGTTGGCTTATGTTAAAAGCAACAACAAAAAATCACTTCAGAAGCACAGTATTGGTCTGACCTGAAACATCAATGTTGATGCACTTTGGTTAAAAGAACACAAAGGAAGAATCCAGCAAAGGGATTCCAGAATAAAGACGTTGCACATGGAATAGTGATATGTAATTTGCAAATAAGAGTCTCAAAAAAATTAAAATATGCTTTTATGTTCAACAGAAAAGCAGAAATAAGGAAAGAATTTGCCCCCTTGGGTAATATTTATGAGTTAGAAGGTTATGGAAAAAGGTTAGAGCATTGATTCAAATCAGGTGTTGGAGACAGAATTTGTAATATGTGTCATGTCTTAATTCTTTTTCTTTAGAGTCTTTTTCCTTCATAGTCTGCAATGTCTGATTTAAAATGCAAACAAGGATCAGTTATAAAGGGCCAAGGCTCCTGAGTGCCTACCTGTGCCCATGCACAACAGGCATGCCCATTTTCAGGTGGCCATCATTTGATTTTTGCAAAGATGTAACCTGACAATCAAAAAACCCACCTCAAAAAAAAAACATTCTAGCATTTAATTCTGGCTCCCTTGCCTGGAATGGTCCCATGGACGTTGAGGGCCACGTACTTGCCTGAGTGCAGGTGACCGAAGGATTATGAACACTGCTATTTTTAAAAAAGAAGGGGGGAAAAAAAAGTGCAGACAATAAGAAGTCCATGATAAAAATAACGCCAGGGTGACAGCACTAACAGGGCTACTTAGAAGTACCAAGCTCTGTGAACTTCACTCTCACAGTTCCTGATTGAAAGAAAATACCAATGAATTTTGGTAACTTTTTGTCTTTTTAATCTGATAGCTACTGCTTCATTCCATTAAAAAAAAAAAAGATTAAAAAAAAAAAACAACTTTCTGAATTCCAGTGCAACATTGGACTTGTTAGGGTAAAAACCAGCATTTCAGGAAATGCTGATCTTGTTTCATATCATTATGAGATTTATCCTAGTTTAAGTTCAGAAGAATCTGTTAATAGCCCCTAATCATCCTGTTATTTTTCATCACAAATTAACATACAGCTTAAATTTAAAGGAAATATTTGTGCAACAACTCAGCAGGAAGACCTAACAGCCTACCTTAGAGTTCCAGGCTTACAGAGAGTAAAGCACTGCGCACAGAGTCTGTTCATGTTTAAAACGCGTTCTCTGGGAATTAATTGGAAAGTACATTCAAAGTCCAATAAAGAAAAAAAATTGCAGCTTAACGGCCCCTTTCATATTTTGAAGCCATGGTAAATGCTGGCTGCTTGTTCTCTTTCCAAGGCAAAGTACTCTGGTATTGTGCCCTTAAAACCAGTGGAATGGAGGTTCTTTACCTTTTATTTGGAAATTGCAACCCATACAAACTATTGCTGTGTGATACTGTACGAATTCTACTGATGCTAAGCGTGATATCATGTATGGTTACATCAGCGCAACTGAGACCAGAATATAGCCCTGACAGCGTATTTGAATATAGCAAAACAAAAACGTGAAACAAATCTACACCCCAGAAATGTTTCTGGGGTTCCTTTCATATGTGTCAGCCCCTTCAGTATTAATGCTGAGTATAGAAAAACAGGAGAGATTATTTTCTGTGTGCAGCATGCTTTTCCCCCGTTAATCTTATGTTAATGCTTGTGCTACTGACCAAATTGGACACAGTAGAGGCAATCTGTATTTTTTGTCAGAAGATTCTGGAATTATGGGATGTTTTCCAGTGTCAATAAATGCAACTGATATGTCAAAGCAATATTTTGCAGCTAATAATGATGCTTACAATGTTTAAAAAAAAAAAAAGGCAAAACAGTATTACAAACGGATACAGAATTTATTACTTTTTTATATTTAAGCAATCCAAATAGATTGATAATCAAAAATGTTGCTCCCAGAAATTCTTGTTAAAATGAAGGAGACTTGTTATATCTATGCTGAACATGTCTATAACCTTTGCAAACCCGGGGTTACGCCACAAGGGGCCATCTGACTGTTTTGGTCAACTCACATTCTAATATCGGGAAGCTAATGCATAATCTGCCCCCTGAAAGAGCTGCAGCCAAGCAAGTTTTGATAGCAGACTGCATTGGAAATATCTTCCATGCATATATTAAGTGGGATCTAATTTTTAACCTTCTTCTATTACGTTGCTGTATGTTACAGTGGCAAAAGTGGCAATCTTTCCTTATTTTGAACAATCAAATCCTTTACAGTGGTATCCATCTGCTGAATAAAATAAGCAAAACCAAAGAATATTACTTTTCACTTAATTTTAAATTGAACCAGTGGTAGGTTCTGTTCCCCAGCCCTCGGTTGCTGGTATGCACTTAGCCTGTTGATACTGTAAGAGCAGGAAAGAAAACACAAAGGGGTATTTTTGTGTTGTGCCAGTTTCTGTCTTACCAAGCAGTCTGCCTTTTGCATGAAAATGGCTACAGCTAGGAAAGCTTTTTCCCTCAGGAATAGGAGAGCACTTAAATACATTTTAAGCCAACTCAGACTTTGCTGACTGGAAATGTATCCCTGATAAACGGAGTTTTGGGCCTGCAGGGGAGGAGAGAAAAGGGACGGTGTAGGCTGCACGACTGTCTGTCATGGCGCTGGTTTGCTCCTAGGAATACTTTGTGCGTTACTGCGCTCCCCAAGCCTTGCCGCGCTGCCAGAGGGAGGACCCGCGGCGCCTCTGCCAGGTCTCTCTCAGGGCGGCAAGCGCGGCGAGAGGCCGCGGTCGGCTGCTCCCACTCCCACGTCTGTCACGCTAGGGGCTGACGTGAAGGTGCCTTGCTGCGAAAGGACGGCGAGCCTACCTCGTCCCACTGAGCCCAGACGGACAGAGCGGAGAAATCGTGGCTCAATCCTCACGGCTTCTGGCCTGTGCGAAGGGAAGAGCGTCAGCGCTGCAGTTTAGAGCAGGTTATAAAGTGAAAATCAGCCTCAAAAGAAGAGCGAGGGGCGGCGCGGCTGATCTCTCCCACTTCCTTCCCGCGTGGCCTTCAGCGGGCAAAACGTGCTTTGGCTTTGGGTACGAGGGCAGTACTCTCTGCAGTGCTGTGGCACGTACGGCACCGGTCCCGTTTCACGCATGCACGTGCTTTGTTGCGCTGTTCGCAAAATGATATGGATCTTGCATGGGATAATCTGTTTAACTCTCTAACTTCATTAGCTATGGGTAATTAAACTGTGGATTATCAGTGTGCACATTTTAAATACTTACGGTCTTCGTACTGTTTACAGATTGGACACCAACGTGTGTGGTGGATGCTGCACTAATGAGACAATAGAAAACATACAGCTTGAACTGGGCTTGTCTCTTAAAATTTGTAGTCCCTTTTGCTTTGAGGCATGGAAAGAATTTAATGTAACAGCCATTTTGGGCTTTGGACAAGGAATTAATTTCTAAAACCATGTATTAAACATGAGTCACGATGCTATTCCTTCTTAAAACCCAAACACATGATCTCCTCTTTCCTCAAATCTGCACTAATTGCACATTAACTCTACCTAAATATTAGTAACAATATATATTGGCATAGAACTATTTCTGTGCAATAAAAAAAAAGATTTTTTATTATCTCTCGTTTATGCAGAAAGCAAAATCCATCTGGCAGTAGAATGAAATCCCAGACCATAAAAATAAATAAAATCTATTTAACCATCCAGCAATTCAGCAGTGGATTGCATTGACTTTGGACTGGGCCTGACAAGAAAAATGTGACGTACCGAAATAGTAGAAATTGTAATTATTATTATCATGATAGATAATAATCTGTTTCCAGGTCTATCTATTTCCAGATAGTGCATCATATTTGAATTTTGTTTGAGTGTAGATAATTGTACTATTCATATGGTAATATAATTTTTCTTGTAGTATTTTAATACAGATTTAGTCCATGACATTATGTAGGAAATGTTGAAAATCAAAACATTGGTTAGGGGAAAAAACACCTGCAATTTTTAGACTCAGAAAAGATAAAATCAAGATTTTTTGTTTCCTTGTTTAGACTGGGCTAATTGTTATTTTGTTGTTTATTAGTTTAGAATGGGACAGTTGTTATTTTTTTGCCTTTGGACAGTTAACTATAGGAGTTCTGTATCTTTTGAATTACGACTACGTGATTATAATAATTGGAAGCATACATTTGGCATAGGGAATAAAAACATTTAGAAAAAGAAGCAAACAAAAGTAACTTTATAGATGCAGATGACAGGAGTTCTCTAAATTGCTGATAATGGATTTTTTTTTTCCCCTTTCTTCTAACAGTGTGGGAAAAATAAATACGGTGTAGGAGAGAACAATTAAAATGCAATTATCAGCTGTTCAGGAAGTGTACAAATGTGTTTCCTAATTTTTGGTTGGATCTCATTTTTCTACTGCTCAAGCCAAACTGAGTGTTCCCACTTTCTTCGGTGGAAACTAGATCAAGCCAGGAATTTTAGGTGTATTAAACACTTGTAGAAAAAAGCATTGAGGATGAGGCAGCAGGTGCCATCTGTGCTCTTCAGTACAGAGAAGTAACATCATTTAAAGATTCAGGGACCAGACCCATTTTAATCTCTGTAGTCAGTATAAACACTATTGGAGGCATGAAATCAGGTACTTCAAAGCTTGGAAATGCCAAAACAAAAGCTGCAACCTTAAAATTTCCCCATTTTTCTACCTGCTTTGTGTGTCTACGTAGTGATGGTGTCCCTATTTACATGATGAATTACTATTTACACGGTTACTTACAATTTCCCCTAACAAGACACCTGATGTGGTCAGTATTTTATTGTATGACCAAGACATAAAAAGACACATTTTAGAATTATAATTGAGAGATCTGAGGTTGTAAAAAGATGGATTTCTTTATCTCAAAACTATAATTCTGAAAGCACTTTACGTATTAGTAACTGCCTTATTCTTAATAAAACTTTTATCAAATTCAAATGTAAGTATGAACAGAAGTGCTTCAAAGTGAAAAATGCTATTATTTTCAGTAGAGTTTACAAATTTGTAACCTGTCTATCTAGTGTTGCAGAATTTTCTTTGATGGATTGGATTATTTTTTACAGTATTTCTGTTTAATATTACTATATAAATAGTTGCAGTATTTAAATATTTATAATACTTTCTTGTGATAATATTAATATTTTTATTTTTCAAAGAGACAGACAGATAGATTGATGGGTGCATCCAAGATAAAAAGCACAGGTTTTTTGGGTGTCATACAAAAAGTTAAAAATAAAGTCCTTGAAGTAGAGAAATAAAATGACACCCCACCCTACACACCCCCCCAAAAAACAGCTGTCACTTCCAAATGCACGGTTTTCATTTAAAGGAAAAGAAGATTAAAAAAACCCCTGTATTTACAGCAAATTCATTCAATTCCTTATTATTTTTCTCCTATGGAAATCATTTGACAAAAAATGTCTATTAAAAAGGGATTGTTTTGGTGTGAACAATGTTTCAGGTTTTCAGACAGCTTTACGAATTGCTTTTTGAAACTAGAACTACAGTTTAGCACAGTCTCTAAGTAAATAACATTTTCTTGCTTGCAAATGGCTGTTGAATGGCAGTCAAGTATGGTGAGCTGCTGGCCGGTGAATGGAAGCGTAACCTCTGTGACTAGAATATCTTTCAACAGATTTCTTGGGGAACAAGTTCCTCCATTTTATTGTTAAAAATATTTATAAATGGTTGTCTTGAAAAAAATGCACTTGTTTGTTTTGGCATTATTCATGACTGACAGAATTTAGCTGAAAGCAGAAATGTGCTTTGATGTACGCACACCTTCCTTTCATTTTCAAAATTCGTGATAGTTCATGGAAGAGATCTCTTAAATAAGTATGAATTTTCATACCATCACATCAATAAAAAAGCACACATAATAAAACGCAGGTTATTGTCTATGTTAGCTAAAGCAGTAGTGCGAGGTCTCTGTACCGGTCATATGATAGAAACACTTACATTGAGATGATTATGGGTTGTAGGAGAAGGTCTATTTGTTGGTCAGTGCATAACCGATAACAACAAATATTTGTGTTATTTTTATTGACTGTTTTATGACAGTAACGTGGAAATAGCCAAACGGGGTTGTGAGTCAGTTGAAGATAGGAACAGCTTTGCCCTGGAATTCTATTGTAGCATAGTTAAGTAGCATAAAGTTTTATTCTATTTTGTAACTTGATTTGATAGTGCATTTCAGATCTCATTTAAGATTCTTGATTTTTTTTTTTCTTTTTGTTATTCATTTTCCCTAAGTAGAGTTCTCAAAGAGAGAAAACTGGAGTCTGCCAAACTTCAGATGAAAAGTTCATTGGATTATCCTTATTTGGAATACCTTCTCACAATAAAAGGTAATTCTTAGAAGCTAACAGATCAATTCTTGAACTTTACCAAGATAACTTGGAACATTATCTGACCTCAAATCTATAATAAATTATTTTTCCTTCCCCTCTCTCTCTAAGGTTTCAAAATACTTTATAGCTACATTGAGCTTATGCCTGCAAGGTCTACTTGAAAACGTACATCACTGTGAAACCCTGGCCTGCTGTATCAGCAGGGAAATACGCACATGTGAAGAGGTTTATAGAGAAATTAATTCTGCAGATTCTTAACTGGTTCAACAAAACACAAGTTCTAGACTGTTACTGCAGCATAGGCTATAGCAGGGCTTTTGATGGTGAAATTAGTTTGATGTACAGTAATCTTTAACAGTACGGAATTTTTAGAACAAAGATAAGGAAGGAATAATAATAATAAATTTGAGACAGGGATTTATCAAATGATCACAATCGCATTATACAAAAGAAAACCATCCTATCTCATTTAATTTACTTGGAAGATTAAGAAGGCTAAAGTCACTTGGAAAGATATTTAAAATTGTGCTTAAAAATAACCTACTACTCATAAAATTAAGATTTCAACATTTACTACAGAAATAGAGCTGGTTCTGGTGCACTGTGAAGAATGCAGTATCTTGGAATCCATAGAGCAGGCAGCCAGAGCTGGAAGGTCAACGGCAAAAAATTCCATACAAAGACTACAGTGAAGCTAAGGTGGAAAGTCATTGTCCATTGATTGACCTTCAGCCTGTTCCTCAGAATCAGCCAGCGGAATAACTCATTTGATCAACTGCTAGAATTCAGGTGGTAATTAAAATAGCCTCTCTGCTCCCTCTCTGAGAAGACTTCTTGACAAAAAGGTATTAGGATGTCTAAGACAAGGTATTTTCATTAGTGAGACCCTGTGCTATTGAGAAGCAAGATCTGGCAAGATCCAGGCCAAATTTATTCAGTTCAGGTCCCAGTCAGTGTTTGTGATTTGAATAACCTTATTGAAGAACATAACAACTTTGTTGACTCAGATGATCCCTGAAAGGAAGTGGGACTGTAACACAGGTTCTTTCCTGGCAACTTTGAACCCCATAGAGATTGTTTTTTGTTGTTCCCCCACCCCGCAGTTTCCTAATTGAACTACTTCCTTCATAATGTCATCTAGGCGAAGTTCAAGAACTCATCCGTTAGCCTCTAAGAATTACCTTTTTATTGTGATAAAGTATTCTAGATAAGAAATATCCAATGAACTTTTCATCTGAGGTTTGGCAAACTCCAATTCTTACAGGATATTCTCCAGATGTAGTATCCCAACTCAGAAGGCGCAAAGGGAATTTTGCCGATGGCTAGGATAGAACAAGCTTCCAGCAGTGACAGAAACATTTTGCCTGTAGAATTTGCAGCTTTTGAGTAATCTGCGCAGAACTGGTAAGTAACTATAATCTGGGGAGACCATTCTGTCAGTATTGAGAAATATTGCATTTAATATTATATGAGTCAAAATTACTTATTTTGGCTGTATCTTTAGATACCTTTTGTTAATATTAACATGTACACAGATTCATCCAACATACATTTTGGATTAACAAAATAAAAAGATTTAAAATGGCTCAAGAGTTTCTTTTTTATACAAGCTTTTTCTCTTTCCTTCTGTTTGCCCAAGTACAATAATGATAATAATAATAATGATGATGATGATGATGATAATAACAATAACAATAACAATAATAATAATAATAATAATAATAATAATAATAATAATAATAATAATAATAATAATAATGCATTCCTTTTCCCAAACTAATAGAAACCAAAGACCCATCATATCCCTGTTCAGGCCTCAGAGCAGCACTTTGGCTACAGTTTGTACACTAACGTCAACATTTAAATAACATTTTTGTAACTTGTATATTTAATATCTATATAAACCATAATGGTATACAACCATTACTTTTTCTTCCCATTATAAAACCATTGTGAAAGCAAATGGAAGATTTTTTTTCTTGCAGTGAACTACAATTTTTATTTTGTTAGCAAGCTGTCCACTACTCAGCTCTGAGCATAATGCTGTAATAATTTAAAACTACATTCTACAGCTTATTCACAGTGGGTTGTTTTGATATGCCACATTAAGATTTAATTTATGTGCATGGCATATGGAAGTATGTATAGGTATATAGGCTTGCTTTCCTCAGTTCATGGCTGGAAAAAAAGATAACAAAAAGGTGGTTGGAAGAAGGAAAAAAGCAATATTCACGTGCACTGGATTTTATGCTTATCTACCCTTGCACCCAAAACTCAGTAATGTAGTCATATTGAATTCTTTATACAAGCCTACTGAAATGTCCCCTTCCTCCCTTTATTGTTTATAGGTATATGCATATGTATACAGGAAAAATAATACAATCACAGAAAAACATGAACAAACTTCCCAAACCTTCAGCCTTCTTTTAACAACCCAGGGAAGTATTCATTTATTGTAACAGCTACTTTTTCTGCATTTCTTTTGTTTAAGTATCTTTTGCCGCACTTCATTTTTCCTTTGGTTGCCTGCTTCAGCCTGCGAGGTTCTGTTTCCACAGCCTCTCCATCCAATTAGCAAACGTCTTGCCTACTCTGTAAGAGCAGACCGACAGAAAGGGAAAGGACAGTCTTCTTCCTCTCATAGCTTAGCTTAGAGGGAGTACAACAGTTTTAGTCCCATCTACTTGTTCACAGCCCTGCACGAGTACACCCTGGCCTCGATTTACTACCGTCGGTAGGCTCTTATGCCTGATCAGCAGAAAACTTGGAAATCAACTAGAAGTTAGAGGCCTCTGTGTTTTGTGTCTGGTTGAGTGTAGGCAGCGGAAAGGTAAACAGTACCTGTTTGTATAGCACTTCTCATATTTGCATAATAGTAATACAAATAATGACAGTAACAGCAAAACATGTTGGTTTAGGAAGTAAAATTAAATGTTCTAAAAATACAGTATGACAAGACATAACCTACCATCTGCAGGATTTTTCAGTCTATCTGCTTATGTCTAAACACTACATAGCTATGTTGTATTGACATCCGTGGCTTAAAACCAGCTTTGTTGCAGATTATGACTTTCAGAGATATGATGACAATCAATTGTTTTCATCCTGCTCCATCAATACCGAGTATTGTGCGCTGCAATAAATAATTCATGCAGATTGTACCATCAGAAGGAACTGATACTATCATTTTTTTAACTGCAGGAATAATTTCTTTTGCAAGTTGCCTAAAAGTGTGTATTTGTACGCAAATGTTTGCACACCGTGATGCACAGTGAGAAAAATCTCTCTGTATAAGGAGAGCTACTACCAAAATGAATTAAATTCAATCTTGATATTTCTGACAGTCAGTGCAGGATTCAATTCTTTCATGACGTTTTTATAATGCCATAATGACCTGCCATCATTGTTATTCTATGACCGACAGCAAAAATGATCCCCTTTGAGAAAATGGCTTGAATATGTGAAGTCCCTATTTAGACATCCCATGCAACTCTGAGGCATTTGACATACTTGATTTCTTGTCATATAATTTTAAAGGTAACAAACCCTCCACTGCAGCATGTTGTCTCTGCCAACAGCACCATGGCAAGGCAATATTAAGCTTTTTAAATTATATTGTAGGGTTTAATTATGTAGTTGGCGTGTAGGATCTATGGTGATGGGTGAAACAAAGAGGGAGGTAAATATTCAGTGTAATTTCACTGTTAATATCCATCCTATGGTATACTGCTGCTACAGAATTTCAGTAAAATTATTTGACAATAAGCAAGGCTAATGAATGTCCTAGAATCCGTGTAGCTAAAATTAATATTGTGTCAGGTAATCCGTAGGATTTGGATTATTCATAACCTTCTAAGAGACAGTAGCTTTCTAAAAAACCTTTTGTTCTCAAGGTCATTCCGAACTTGTTCTCATCATCAAAATTTTTTAATATGAGCTAAAATTTGGCTAAAGAACTCTAAGCTAAGAGTTAGATGAAGAAATTTCATAATTGTCTTTGGTTCAAATGCCAACCCTTTCCAACACAGCATGGTACTTGATTTGATTTGACACTTTTTCTGGAAGCCTTTTCTTTTCTTGCTTCACAAAAATTTGTGAATGCTTCACTTTGGTAAAACTGGGAAAGGTCAGTTCACAATTTTAGGATGGCATAATCACATTTTTAGTTGCTTCTCAATGTTTCTCGCACAATTCCTGTGGTTTTCACCATTTATTGTGACACTTTTCATTGATAATTTACATTAAATTTAGTTTTACTTTAAATTTATATTCTATATGTACTTTTCTCACTCCTTTATCACACTGATGGCCAGCATGCTTGTGCTTTTCCTTCAGCTGTTTCTGAGAGTGCTTTAAGTCAATACAGATGCAAACCTACACCTCCTTCTTCCTAAACATTTTGTATTCTATTTTGTAACAGGACAATTTGAACTGAGTTTATTGTAAGTTGATCATACAAATCCTGTTAAAGGTAACTCTCTTTAACCTCATAAACAAAGAAGCCAAATCTTTGGAGTCATTAAGGAGTCATGTCAGTAATGCTGAGTGCACCAACTGTTTGCTAAGTTGTTCTTCCAGTTATCCTCGCTGGGTCCTGACACAGTTCACCTCTGTCAAATATGCTGCAGACCACTTCTTTGTTCAGTAAACATGTAATAACAAATTTTAAATTCTCTTTTGTTTACTTATGATGATTCTTTGAGTTTGAGAGAATCACCTGCCTGAAGCTGTCCGCTCAAGTTGTGGTTCGTGACAATTGAACTAATAATTATTTGAACGAATCAATCTTCTTTTTGCTCTGAAATGTTTGGCTGAGGCCATTGTCTCTGATGGGATATTAAAGCAAGCGGTCATTGATCTTGTTTGCTGTAAAAATTTCTTTGCACCTGTTTTCATGTCTAGCCCATGGGAACTAGGAACTTGAATGCCTTTGAGAATCTGATCCCTCCAGGTGCCCACACCAGCGTGGTTTGTAAAGTGGACCAGACAAATGAATGCGGTTCAATCTTGACAGATACTGAGTTGGTACAAACATCCTGTTGTCGGCGTATGTCCACACTGACCGTTCTAGTAATCCAATTCCAGGAACTCTTCTTTCATTCAAAACTAAAATCTATTTTCAGCACGTTACTTATTATAGCTCTCTTACGAGAGAACAAAGATGTCATATTGATGCACCGGCACCTGCATTTCCAAATAGAAAATGAAGATTGAATAAAATACAGCAAGCAGTAGTCCACAGGTCCCATTGAAAGGTAAAGTTGTTTGAAACACAATATAATTTTCATGTTGTGTCTTCTACAGTTGGGACTGGAAATCTCACTGAGATATGACTGCAAAAAAAGAGATTCCTCTACATGCAAACTCTGCTAATATATTGAAGGCTCCTTTATGCGATATTAATTTTATAGAATAGATATAATTATAAAAAGTCATGCTATAACTGGAATATAACAAATCGTGAGAGGTAGTCTGAGAATAAGCATTAACCTCGGGTTAGCGTGTACCGGTTTAGGACAAACCCCCTTAATGACCTGGACGGGTAGAACATTTCCCAGCTGGACTCTTCTCTGTATTAAAAACTGCTTTAGCGCAACTTAGCATATATCTGTTTCTCCTATGTATTCACCTACCCATCCTTACCCTGTACCACGGAAGTACTGAAAAACTGACTTCAGGAGACATTAGCCATACTTTTTCGTATGGCACATTTCAGTGAAGCATGCTTTTTGTGGCCTTCACTGGGAAAGGGCAAAGTGAGTTATTTTACTTTAGATTATTTGCCACCTTTTGTCTGATGGTGGGCCTGACTCTAGTTCAGAAGTGAAAAAACATTATTTACAATCTCACTAAACAATTTTAAATTGTTTCCTGTCTAGAGATTAGGCATCCTTTATTACGGCATGCCAGGGATTCCTTTACTCGTCTGACACAGGGAACACTGTGTTTTGATGATCAGTGTATGCCTCTGTGTGTGGAACTTGCTCACCGCACAAGTCATTTTAACCACTTGAAAAGTGTAATATACCTCCAAAAATGTGTTGTCAATAATGCCTTACAGCTATTAGCAAACAGAATTTTTTAATCAATTGATCCATGCACTATGGATGCATACGGATGGACTGGCTACAATTACCAATGAGAAGGCTGTCGCATCAGTAAGGCTGATAAGAAACATTTAGTTATATATAGAAGGATAAAGCCATCTCATAACTTAAGGTATTGCACCACTGCATGTTTTTTTCTAAAATATGTATTCTAAGTGAAGATGGCTTGTTATTTCTTCTTCTGCGTGTCTTTTATATTCCTAAGATTTTATACTTCAGATTTTACTTGTATACATTGACATTTTTAATTGCGCTTCTCCCCGTTTTTCACATTTTTAACAATCAGTTACTGCTATTACAGCCAGAAGAGGAATGCATTCTCTCTTTTACCTACCGCTCAGTGTATTTGCAACGTATTTTCCTGCTATCTGGCTGGTTGAGGTAGAGAAATTTGTAAACAAATGTTTGTCCTTAGTATATTAAACACATAAACAGCAATGTTTATGATATTTGAGTGTGATTAGCTCTTGAAAAATTCATCAAATGTCCTGAGATCTGCACTGCTTTTTAAAAATTCATAAAAAGTTTTGAAGAGTGAAAATGGTTTGACAAGTAGGCAGGCCACAAAGAAACTGACACATCAAGGGAAGAAGATCAAACGGGAATATAGCAGGCATATTCATACTGTAGGCTGTAGAGCCTGGCTGCACTCCAAGGAGGTTGAAAGAACAAGCAGACATGAAATATAGAGAAAGAATAGAGGCAGGAATCTCAAGGTGGGGAAATGAAAGACCATTTGACATTCAAAAATGATTTTTTAAACATCTTTGACACACAGTCAATAAATTCACCTCTGCTTTGCTTATTTAACTAGATGCAGAAGTTTTCCTACAATGGAAATGTACACTGTATGAAATTTTCAGGAAAATGTCTCCTATTTAGGAAGGAAATACTCTGGGGATTTGGAAAGGGTCTCAAAATAATCACTGTGGCTTTGATGCCGGGTTGTGAGTCGAACAGGCTCTACGATGAAGCTGTCCTTGATACCCGGTAGCTTAAACCTCTAATGATTTAGGTCTACTCCACCAAACGTGAGTTGTGTCATTGAAATACTGGTTATTAAATGATCTCTTTTTTTTTTTTGGTAAGTATTTTATTAAATGTGCTGTCATATTTATGCAGAGAAAATATATTAATTGCACGTGTATGAGTATTCCTGAATTTGAAATGAATGGGCAATTAGAAAGAAAATGTTTCATTATTAACATTTAATTTACTTCTTTTGTATTAAACAAGCATTTAGCAACGTGTCATACAAGAGATATCTCTGTAAGCGTAAGTGGGAAATAGATTTAACAATGTTTAACAGTGCTCTAGTCAACGGCTATACCTGCCAAGTTACAGGGATACTCACCCATTCGTAATGTTTACCCATATATGCCATGCGAGTAGGGCAGAAGATCATTCTTTTGCCTTCCACCCTCGTCTGCCACATATCTGTCATGCCACTGATGCCATCTATCAAGGAATTTCAAAGGACTATTGGTAAAAGAAAACATAAGACGTTCATCTCAAGAGGCCTGATTCTGTTTTATTAGATTCTCCCTAGGTTTTCCCAAGCTTTGAAGCAGAGGTAGCAGCAAGGGGTCAAGCAGTAAAAGCCTTTTAAAACTTCAACCTCCTCTCCAGCTGTGTTCCAAATCAATTCTTTTTTCACCTTGGCCAGCAGTAGTGCTGCATAAGATGAGTGTAGGATGCACTGCAGTATTAAAAACTCACTGAAAATTAGCTCCTCCTTTCTTATCCCAGGGACATTTGACTGGGGCAGCACAGCAAAGTATCAGTGAGATTACAAGTGCCAGGATATCTGGCTTGTTTTGGTTTGAAGGATTTTATGTGGAGATCTGGAAGAATATTCAAAATCTTTTATTCTTTAAAGTGAATCTCCCTCACGTTCTTGGCGATTCTCATGCGCTAGTGATGCCATTCCTCCGTGCTGGGCAATTCTCAGTGCGTACACTAGGATGGAAATAAATAATTTTCTCCATTTTGTAACTCTAAGAATCCTGTTATGAAATGTTTTTCAAGTTCATTTCTGTAGAAGATCTAAATGAGTCAGGAAATTTATACAATTTTGGAAGGAGGCATGGTAATTTTGTCTTCTTTCCCTTGTAGATCTCAGTGGTATTGCTGCAGAAAACAAGCCAGCCTACAGTCCCAGGAGCTATTTACTGAAGAAATGTATTCTGTGGTTCTGACAATGATAAAACAATGAAGTGTCACATCTCAAAATATTGTAAGTAATCTGTTCTCGTGCATTGTTTCTGAGTAACAATAATTAGAAGACAGGATCCTTCTATTTCGCTTTTTGTTTGTTTGCATTTCTTTTCTTTCCGTCATGGCTGGCACGCCTGCTGGAGGTGCAGGTGGGTGCATTCTGCCTTCGCTCAAGGGTAGCTGATACACAGCTTCAGCTGCAGCCCAGCTTCGTGTGCCCAGGTTTTCGTTTTGTGCCTCAGTGGCAGCTGCACAGACGTGGTGGGTTTTGGTGAATCAACCCCTGGCCACAGCAGGGAGTGGTGCAGGACGCTCCGGTGGCCATCTTCTCCTCACGGCCCGGCCATCTTGGAATCATAGAATCATAGAATGGTTTGGGTTGGAAGGGACCTCTAGAGGTCACCTAGACCAATCCCTCTGCAGTGAGCAGGGACATCTTCAACTAGATCAGGTTGCTCAGAGCCTCGTCCAACCTGACCTTGAATGTTTCCAGGGATGGGACATCCGCTGCCTCTCTGGGCAATCCATTCCAGTGTTTCAGCACCCTCACTATAAAAAAATTTCTTTCTTATATCCAATCTAAATCTACTCTCCTGTAGTTTAAAACCATTAGTTCTTGTCCTGTCACAACAGGCCCTGCTAAAAAGATTGTCCCCATCTTTCCTGTAGGCCCCTTTAAGTACTGAAAGGCCGCAAGAAGGTCTTCCTGCAGCCTTCTCTTCTTCAGGCTGAACAACCCCAACTCTCTCAGCCTTTCTTCATAGGAGAGGTGTTTCATCCTTCTGATCATTTCTGTGGCCCTCCTCTGGACCCGCTGCAACAGGTCCATGTCTTTCCTGTGCTGAGGGCTCCAGAGCCGGACGCAGTGCTGCAGGTGAGGTCTCACCAGAGCGGAGCAGAGGGGCAGAATCCTCTTCCTCAACCTGCTGGCCATGCTGCTGGTGATGCAGCCCAGGATAGGGTTGGCCTTCTGGGCTGTGAGCGTACACTGCTGGCTCATGTCCAGCTTTTCATCCACCGGTACCCCCAGGTCCTTCTCCGCAGGACTACTTTTAATCCCTTCATCCCCTAGCCTGTATGGATACTGGGGGTCGCCCCAACCCAGGTGCAGGACCTTACACTTGGCCCTGTCAAACCTCATGAGGTTCACACAGGCCCAACTCTCCAACTTGTCCAGGTCTCCTTGGAGAGACTTTTCTCTCTTTGTCCAGTTTGACATCCCGTCCTTCTGGCATGTCAGCCGCACTGCTCAGCTTGGTGTCATCTGCAAACTTGCTGAGGGTGCACTCGATCTCTGCCTGTGTCACTGATGAAAATACTAACCAGCACTGGTCCAAATACAGACCCCTGAGGGACACCACTTGTCACCGGTCTCCAGCTGGACACCGAGCTGTTGACCACCAACCTCTGGATGTGACCATCCAACAAATCCCTTATCCACCGATCAATCCACCCACCAAATCTCCATCTCCCCAATTTCTTCTCCTTACAGCCCGGCATTCTCACCCTGCACACCGGGCCACAGACCGGGGCAATTAACTGCTGCCTAATTCTCCTTACAGCCCGGCATTCTCACCCTGCACACCCGGCCACAGCCAGGGGCAATTAACTGCTGCCTAATTGCCGGCAGCTGGGGGCGGGGAGAAGCCCGACCCTCCCTCACAGAGGGGGACGGCTGGAGCAGGGGGCCGTGCTGCTGCTTAGGCCGGCTGCTTTCTACGCTTGCGCTCAGGTAATTGTTATGGTTTGTTGCCCCTCAGAGAGTTGCTGAGCTTGAGTCCTAGAGGAGGACAACTCTCCACAGCCGTCAGCTCTGCACCGGCGTTGGGGCTCCGGAGGGGACGGCCGCGAGCTCAGGGATCGGGCCCCCAGGCCTCCTCCTCTGCCGAGAAGGCGCTTCAGCCCTCCTGCCATTCCTCAGGCTCCTCTGAAGTCTTTTGGCGTTTCTCGGTGGTTGTTTTTGTGATAAATCCGGGAGCGGCTTTCCCGCTGGGCCTGCACCGGGCTCCCCTGAGGCAGGGCCGGCCTCGCAGCCCCGCGCCGGCGGCCCCGTGCTCGGCCCGCGGTCCCTTCCCCCTTCCCGTCCCCGGCCTGCTCTTGTGCCCGGTCCTTACCGCCCCGGGCGCTAGGATTCGCAGCGCCTCCGGGCTCTTAGCCTGAACGGGTTTTTCCTGCAGATCGCCTCCCCTGCTGGCCTGTCACGGGTAGCCCCTCGGGCAGCCCGGTGCCGGCGGGTTAGCTGAACCCCTGGGAGCCCTTTCTTAGCTCGGCCGTGCGCCAGGCTTTCATTAGAACCCGATCGTTGGTAAACTCAAGTATCGCAGGACGCTGCAGTATTTCCATTCCTTGTGATTTATCTTCCTCTGAAGTGGTGGTCGTGTTGTGCGGGTTATTTCTGGCTGGAATGACATCGAAGCTGCGCTACCGTGATTTACCGGTTACAGCCACGTGCGTGATACGCGTCTAGCCTCTTTGTCGTGTATGCTCTATGTCGTGAAATATTACTGGTGAGCGTTTGATACACCAGCGCGTAGCAGGAGACGGTTCCAGGTTAATTACACTTGCAGAGTGTATAAATCACGGCTTTGAAGCTGAAGCTGTTAAAGTGCATATGCTACTTTATGTGCTACTTCTAAGGCTGTCAGGTGAGCTGCTGCCTGCGCTGCTCAGGTTTGGTACTTTCCATAGAGATGAAGTACTCTCATTTCCCAGCTTTACAGTCTTTGGGATAAAAACAGTACAAGCCTGGTCCAGCGAAATACAACATTAGGCCACTACAAAGCTGAAAACAAGGCTAATGTTAAAAGGCGGTTACGGATGTTCATGCGTGGGGCGAGTGTGAAGCGTGCGTGGGGGGGTGTGCTCCTCTTCCAATGACTTACAGTTGTTCTCGCAATTCTAGCCCGCCGCTGCTGTATTTAGAAGACTTTCTGTTCTAGTTGCTTTCTCCATCTTCTGCATCTGACTTGCACATTCAAGGTCTTGAGGGACACTTTGTGTTTGGCTGTGCTTTTCCACCAGAACTTTCTGGTAGTTAGAATCTCTTCCTCCTACCAAGGACCTTGGGGTAAGTACCTCCTACTGCAGTTCCTTGGGTTCCTTTTTTCTTTTCCATTCCTTGAGACTTTGAACAAAGCTGTATTCCTGTGAGCTGTGAACTTCAAAACACCTGTATATCCCCCTTTCCCTCCTTGTTTTATCCCTTCAAGGATTGCATTAATATTCCAAACTTTCTAGTACTCCTTTGATACTGAATTAAGACTACTCAGAGGGCCAGATAATGGGATTTAAGTCTGAGCTAGTGTCTGCCAAAAATCAGTGAGGAATCTTTCACTGGAGAAGGAGGGATGATTTAGAAGTGAGAAAGAAGGCAGGCCCTTTCCTTAGTGCTTTATGTTTGTTAGCTGATCTCGGGGATATGCCAGAAATTGATAGACGTGTCAGTTTGCTTCTAAACAGCATTTCTGTTTTGTTATCAACTACATGAAACTGTATCATAGCTAGAAGAATTTGCCTGTATAATACGCATTTCACATTTGATGCAGGGAATGCATGCTGCTCTACTTCCAGCTTCCTCTGGCTAAGAAAAAGGCTTAGCGTGCTTCGGCATGAACGGTTGCACTAGCCACTTTATTGCCAAAACAGAAAATGTAAAGTGTACATACCTAACCCATGTGCTTAGCTTTGCGAATAGCAAACACTTGCAACTCAGTGTTTGGTTACATCTGGTCACAGCATGTGTTCTACAGTACCTGTGCACAAAGACCCTTAGGAAGACATCTATGTGGAAAGAAGGGACGACAGCTTCACACTTGGGCCATTCTGTAGTCTGTGTGTTCCTACTACACCACTGTGCATCTGTTTTCAGCACATTTTCTTCCTCGTATCTCTCCCCCCCCCTCCCAAAGACACCTATTTATGACCCTTTTTACATTTCTGTGACCAAAACAACCTGATCTGTAACTACTAGTGGTTCCTTTTAGATGAAGATTAAAAATTAATAACCACCTGTTATGTGCCTTGAGAAATTTCTCATGCGCCTCTCTGTTAAAGTCCCTGTGGCCCAGGCCATTAATCCCAGATTGCTTTTTTTTTTGTCAGACTTGGCAGCATCATATCTGTGAATTTTGCTAAATCAGATTTGATTTAGAAATCAAATTTTTTCAGAAATCTTTGTGCAATAATTCCCTAGAATTCAGCTGGTACAAGCCCTTAGACTCAATGCTGCTGTTTTCTGTTGAGTTTGGAGAACAAAACCTTCACAAATATGTAAATGTATTCAGAGCAAAGTTAAGCCACTCAAGCAGTCAATATCAATGGCACTAGTATGTTTAGGAGAAACTTGAAAGTCCAAGGATAGTCACCTGTCAAGGGGAAGAGTAGGATGTGAGCTGACTGCCCCGTATATAACCTTCACATAAAAACTTCTGCAGCTAGAGCTTCTCTGTAAAAGTGTTTATTATTCACCTCTACCCACCTCTGTGAACCTAAACTCTTAGCATAACTGAAACAGAAACTTCATAAATGTCAAAAGTGAGCATCGTTCCTTTGTTCTTGAATAAATAAATGAGTAAAACTAAAGCTTATAATGATTGCCCGGTATGATTTGATTCAAACTCAGGCCTGTGATTTCTTTTGAAATGAAATGAAAAATTTCTTTTGACTAGCATACAGCAGTTTTTACAGTGCATTGTACGAAAAGCTATCATGCTCCATCTCAGAATTATTTGCATTTAGAAAATATTTGCACTAGTTCATGGGTGCTATGGGATCCTTCAGGTGTGCATTTTGCTCTTCCACCCTTGTATGTGGATTTCTTGCTGACACTTGTGAAACTCCTCCCTGAGTGAGATACTGTGTAAGGGGTTTATGGCACGACCGGATTCAGATTGCCCTGCCTACAGTGTGCGTGAGTGTCTGTACAAAATATGTGCACAGCTTCCGTATTAAAAGGATAATAATTTTTGCAGGTTTTTTTGGGCATCTTATGTACAACTTACTATGTTCTTGTTTTAATGAATAATGAAGTGTTGAATTTTTATCCTGTTTAAAACAAATTCAGGGAAAAAATGGCATTATAGGTTTTGAAGGTTAGGACTGGCTGTGTGGTGTTTCAGGTCTGAGTTTGTGTGAGATGTGTTCTAGTGTTTATTCCTAGTTATGGTGAGCTCACCCTGGCTCTCTGGTATGAGGATGCACTGGTGGTTTGTGCTTGTGATACCTGATGTGGTAAGTGCTTGCCTTTGGCCTTAACTTGTGTAGCCCTACATGTCAGCGTGGCAGTAGGCGAGTCCTCTACAGGTTGGGATACACCTCGCTGCTTTGATGTTTTGTTTTGGTTTTTTTTTTTCTTTTTTAAAATTAATATTATTCTTGCTCTTCGGTGAAATGTGATTCCCCCCACGCACACCATGTACTGAAGAAAAAATACCTTGAGAGTGCAAAACTATTACTTCATGAAAGATGGTTAGATCATTCATTACAAAACTAGCACGATTCCTTGTTGGTATAAACGACCCATTCTTCCGATCCTGAAACTGAACAAACTGGGTGTCTTGCAGCCTCTTGTCCCTGCAACTTTATTTTTGCTGACATCTTTTGGTCTCAAATTAGCTGTATCTGGTACCTTTGTGCAAGTTTGTGTTTAACTACCTTGCTTTGGATTTTTCCAGATACAACTCCTTTCTTGTTTGTTGTGACCTTTTCTGTTTCATCCAGTTTGCTTGCTTTCCAATTTCCACTCTTCTGCGGAAGTGTCTGTCCTCCACTGCTGTTGCTTCGTTCCAGTGCCCCTGATTACAGAATTTCTGTTGTCTCTCACTGTATACCGCATCTATTATATCCCTCTGACTGAGTGTGACTTTTACCTCCTAATTTTTTTTCTGTTGCTGATGCCTTTGTCCTTGTAATGATGTTGCTTGATTTCCTGTTGTTAGCTGTTACTCAGGCTTCAGACTCTATTTCGTATCTGGCTTCTTTCCTTTGAACCCGGGAACTGATTACTTTTTGGGGAGTTTCTATCTTCTTACAGGGTAGGCTATAAAAATTAATATGCTTAACCTGCAGTCAATGCAGCAAAGTTTTTTTTTTGGGTTTAATTTTTTTAGACTTTTCTAAAAATGTCATTTTTATTAACTTAAATGTTGCTCTAACATGCTGAAAATTTACACTTGTGTAAAAAGTGTTGACACAGGATTGCCTTGTGTGTCTAATTATGAGTCTTCATACATGGAGAGAAAGGCCAGCTGTTCTTTTCTCATCAAAATATATTAGTTGATATTATACTGTTAGTAAGTAGGTGCCCTTAAACCCTAGTAGTAATAAGAAAATGATAAATAATAATGTCTTACGCAGAGGAAGCAGGGTAGTGTGACTGTTGCTAGACTCTAGTATATACGTGTGTTCTTAGCAGAATGCAAGCGCTTCTTGAGGATAGCTGATGATAACTGCAGATATGGAGCTGCGGAGGAATAAGCTTTCTACAAGGATTTTTCAGAAAAGAAAAAACTAAATTCCTGGAGGTAAAATATTCTTCCTCAGACAGTTTGTCTGATGTGTTCATAAAGCATAGTTTACTCATTAACGTCCCTTTAGCTTAGTGTTGGAGGCTGCTATATTTCTTTAATACTACTCTTGAGATTAAATAAATACTTTTTTGCAGAGTGTTTTTTTTAATACCAGAGTAGTGCAGGATCTGGAGAAGTTGCTTATACGCTTAAGTGATGCAAGAGCAAAGTTATGCTCATTCTTCTCCCCAAATCCTTCTCTGCGTACTTCAGTTTCTGTTAGGAATATATGCAAATGGGCTAGATGTTTTATGGGGAGAACCTCATAGGAACAAGTCTCTTATTTACTTGGCACAAAGTATGATTTAATCATAATTTATGAAAAGAATATTTTAAAAGAAAAGCCTTAGTGCTAGTGTGGAATTCAGCAAAAAATCTGTTCTCTCGGTTTGAGAACTTGATGCCTTTTTCATGAAGAGTGTGGTTTAAGGTATTTGTCCAGTGCTTAAAGAATTTTAGCTTTCTTGGCCTGTAAACTACATGCCATTGCTCTGAATACAGCAGTGTTTCTTGGTATGATAGTGAACTTGCTTATGTTCCTTATGGATTACAATGAAGTCTGTATGAAAATGAAACGAAGGTGCTTTTTCGTAGGTGTAGCCATTAACTTTTTACGAAGGCTTTACCATTCTTTATAGCAAAGGTTTAAAAAATTTGATAGAAGCCTATGCATTCAGACAATCAATGTTGATGACCTGTTTTCTCCAGTAGCGACTGAATTCTGTTTTTTTACAGTTGATGACAGTTCTTTGGTTTCAGGAACAATTATGCATTACTTCAGTCTAAACCGCAGATTCTGATGCACGGTACATAAGTATACCCTGTAAATGTGAATTCATTGGGGTTATAGGAATGTCGCATAATGGGAAACTTGCCCTTTGAGGACAGAGGACAAGCTTAACAATCTTTCTTCTAACCATCTTCCTATTCTAGGCCTCCAGGTAGGTTCTTCACTGGCGGTCTTAAAATGATTCCTCCCACCCTCCTACATTGGGAAGTGGCTTTTCCTGTGAAATCTACCTGTTTTTCACCACACTTGCAAACTTGTTTCTTCTTTTAAAAAAAACAAACAAATGAAAAATGCCCACCACAAACAATCAAAGCCTCTACTGCTAACAAAAACCAACCAACCAACACCACCCCCCCTACAAAAACCAATCAAACAAAACCACAAACCACCACCAACAACAAAAAAACCAGAACAAAAAAAGGCAAGTGAAAGTTTCTTACAATCCATCTGCAGTGCCTGGACTTCAGAAGTTGCTTGGACTCTCAACTTCTTCCTTTGGGCTCTGCAAATAATGTACCAGTTATAAACAGCCGTAGCACAGCACTGTTCCACACTGGACATGTGGGAAGGCCATGAATGCACGGCCTTTGCCCAGGGAAGCAAAAATGCCAGCACTGCTGCTGTCAGTAGTCTTTTATGCCAAAATAAATCTTTGGTTCTACCACTCTGACACTTGAGCTTTGGCTTTCCTGTTTTATCTGACTTCACCACTGACTCTGTGATTTTCTGTGATAAAGGGTGAACTGTGTGTGACCACGCTCTGTTTTCTGCTGCTGAAAAAGTTCATAGTAAAATGTCAGAGTAGAGCTTTCTAACTGAAGGAAGGATTGTTCAATGTGGTGAAGAACAGAAACATGACTGCTGGGAAGACAGTGGCACTGGAAAGGGAGCTCATGTTTAAAATTAAACAAAATCATAATGAATGCAAAGAGGCATGTATTGGAAATATGGAGTCTTAGCTGTTCTGTGTTTGGTAAGCATTTCTAAAATGGAATGTTAGACTTGTCACAGGTACAAACCCATAGGTAAGATCCCTACTTGTCTACTGGCGGAAAACATATGCCCTACACTTTCCACGTGATGTGTAAAAAGATGATTGGCAAAATACAGATCTCTTGCAAAATGTACTTGCTGTTTAAGCTGAGGACTAGTTTGGGAATGGAAGAAATGTTTTTCACTTACAATTTTTATTGGTTTTTAAATGCGGTAGGGGTGGTTTTTCTTCTCTCAGTGGATACTGAGTGAGAATTAGTGGCAAGTAACACCAAGTAAAATGCTTGTGTGGAACCAAGCTAAAAGCGTGTGTGTGTGTGTGTATCTAGCTAAAGGCTTCTGCTCTGTGAGGTTAACTGCTCTTGTCTTTTCTGCAGAGTAAACCTGTGCCATTTAGAGGGTCTGCCCAATGCTATTGCATGAAAATTCTAATGGATAGATCTCTTTTTCCTGTGTCCCCCCCCCCCCCCCCCCGCCGCCCGCGTNCCCCCAACTACTATAGCTTTTCAGTCTGTGGCCACAAAGGAAAACTGTATACTGTGAAAGCATTACTGTGTTTATAAAAGTATAATGTTACAGCATTAATGTTGCCTTCCCATGTCCTTGGAATTTTCTCTTATATTTTCTTACTCTGTGCTGGAAAATTCTACAGCGTATCTTCGAAGACTGCTGTTAAGAGAGATGACACTGGTATTGTTTACGGTTAGGTGACAACCCGCAGTCTGAAGACAGCGATGTTACTGACCTAGTGTCACTCTGTGGAGATGATCCCCATGGACTCTGTTATTAGAGACAAGTTGTGTCTCTAGAAATGTTTTTATGAAGAACACTTTTGTGTGCTGTGAATGAGTGACGTAAACACGTCACTAGAGTTTGTGGGTGACTCAACAGTTGAGATAGAAATAGATAACGACAAAATCACTGTTGCGGAATTGTGCGTCATTTGGTCATAGTTTGTTGCGGTCATGTGCACGGTGCTGTTAGTTTCTTACACTATGGCAGGAGTACTGAGAGACCAGCCTTTGTGGCTAGCTTTGTGAATACCCTCGTTCTTCTTACTGATTGTCCATTCCTTGTATATCTCCATCTTAAGATGCAGTACAAAACAATTATGCAGTGAGATTTTAAGCCCCCCTGTGCTGTATTATATTTTTTTTTCCATCGCTGAGGATTCTTTATTTTAGGTCAAAGATGGTGTTACTCTCAGTCAATGATTAGCTAGTCAAAATGATTACCCAGACCCTATTACAGATCACATTGCTCTGTCCTAATCAATGGAGCTATATTAGACAACTCGAGGTTGTAACAGTACTTTACTCAAGCATGTTTAGGATGTAAAGAGAGTAGAATTTGAGAATTAAGCTACATAACAGTGATGGGATAGATTATTCTGTGTCTTATTCAGGGGTATGGAGGATGTGTAAGTAGGTTGCCGCTGCATCCTGCTGTAGGCTGTAGTTGCACGAAGGTATTGGCCAAAGACCGCCAGGCTCCTACTAATTTGCACCGGCATGAATACAGGGGAACGTGACCCACGCTTCTTGCTTAGTTAACCAGTCTGCTACTTCAGTGCAGGTAGCTGCCCCGTTGAATTCATTGCTGCTGCACAACAAGAAGAACTGCTGCTATATTTTGTTCCTGCAAGTCTTTAATGACTAGTTGCTTGTTACTGATGTTGGGTGTTAATCTGCAGTGTGCCACAGTTAATTTCACAGCTGCCAAGGTGAAAATATCGCTTGCAAAAAAGCACTCAGAAGTTTATGAAGGAGCAGACAGTCACTTGGTTTAAAGATATTTAAGTCTATTCATTGCCACAGAACTATACCAATTTACTTCAGCTGAAAATTTTGCTCATTTGTGTTATTTGTGCAATTAGTACACAATCAGAATTGATGCAGCAATACCATGTCTCAGGGAGAAAGTAAGCTATCCACTGGGAACTTGCGTACAATATTTTAAGGAATATTACAACAATATTGATTGTTTCTACTGTTCTGTTCTTTAAGAACCACGTGTTTCAGAGAGTTCTCTAAACTATCTAATCTCCTTACATGGACAAACTTTGCAGTGCTGTACGTTACCTGACTTCTGTGTATGAGAGTCATTTAAAGCATACAAAAATAGAGAGGTTTCTTTTAAGAACAGTGACTTTTTCAGGATCCTTGGTTTCATCAGTTTTAATACAGTCCATGCAACACTGTGTATCTCTTACAGCTGACTTATAGATAGCTTGCCGCAGACATATGTAGATTATCTAAGCTTTTCTCTGCTAGTATTTTCTTACAGCTTTTTATATTCACTGCAAAGTCTGACTTGGATTCAAACCTAGTAATTACAAGAGTCAAGAAAGTCATCAGCTGACTGTCAGTTTTATGTATGTGTTTGCTGAGGCTCACTCTCAAAATGAAAACCAAATTCTTTTCCAGATATCCTGTTTGATAGTCACTTTCAGAGAAGTAAAAATAGATGCCCTGTTTAGAAATGCAATTGCTCCAGAGTCTGGCCTGGCTTTACAGACCCAACACGCACATGAAGAATCCCATGGCAAACAATAACTTAAGTAAATGTGACTTTTTTGAATGGGTAAACTTTAAAAAAAATTCTAATTACAACCACAATTTTAACTTTTTGTTAAAATAGCTGTTATGCATTGAACAATGATACTTGCTCTGATCTCTTGCCCTTGTTGTTACCCAGGGACCCACTTAATTGTGTTGCTTTGTCAAGTGTTTTCTCCCAGTTTGTACTTTAAATCAAACCTGTAGTGTGTACCCTTGCTTATATCCGTAGTACCTTGTTGCCAATATGTGAGGCATTACTTACATTATGCTCTTCTTTCCCCTGAAAGATGAAATCTATGAAAGTTAAGACTGATGCCAGCTTCAGCCTTTGGTGGGCTAGCTGAGATGTTTGACGGGTGCGAAGGGAGGCGACGCGCCAAATGGCCAAGCTGCCGGTGACCCTGCTCTGCATTGGGTGCTGCGTGTCTGGGCTTCGGCGTCTGTCGGAAGAATCGGGAGCCTCTTCATCACACTTTTCCTGGCTAATTTTGTGGAAGTGATGGGGAATGTTCGTTGACCTATGGGCTTCATAAGGGAGGCATGTATCTTGAAATACCGTTTTGAGTTGTAATGAGAAAAATATTAAAGGGGAATAATTACTTGTGAAAGCAGCAGCAGTCTTAAATCTAAGCCCACCATAATTCTGAGGAGCCCAGTTTTCTTGGTTTACTTCAATATGGACTGGAGGTGGAGTGATAAATGTGTGAACTCATCTGTGTTGGGGAGGGTAATACCACACTGCCTTAAAACTATATAACTTTATTCTATAACTTAAATTATAAGCAGATGTTATTTCTGTAGCTATGATTTGCTCTCCTTCCTCCTATGGATTTGTCATGTGAAGACCCTGATTCTAGCTGAAAAATCACAATATAGGTCAGACTTGCGCTGCATGCAACCTTTCAAATAGGCTTCTGCATAATATTCAGTCATCGTCCTTCATTGTCTTGGTGTGGGTTGTGGGGTTTTTTTCAGTGCTGTGAAAGATTCCAGCACACTTTTTGGCTGACAGTGAAACTGGGTAACCTAATTAGCAATGAGTGGTTTTGGTTACTTCGATTATTCGTATCTTCCACTTAGTGTACAGATGTGAACATAAAAGTTTTTAAGGCTAACATTTCTGTAATAGAAGGGTCTTGATTTAAGTAATACTTTTAAGACTGGGCCTGCACAGTTATAAAGGAACTCAGGGATAAGAATTGCAGATGATTCTTTTCTGTTCTAATAGGATCTCTTCTAATTTTTTTTTTTTTTTTGAAAGAGTTAAGGTGTAATCATGCAGGCAAATGCAGAGTATGCTGGCATGTACATAAGGAACCTATTTACTGAGTCACTGTCATTTTAGCAGCGGGGTGCTTGACTCCCTCAGGTGTCTCCAATGCATTTTGGGCTCACTGAGTCAGGACTAAATAACACCCAGCTGGGTAAGAACAAACACCTGTCAGATAATCCAGCTAATAGCTGGCTTAGTTATCAGTGCCCTTCTCTACCTGCCTCTCTTCCCCCTGCCTTTCTGAATGTATGATGCGTTTCCCACAATATCATGTTTAAAAGCTGCAATAATCCTGTAATGGCAGCTGATGGAGACCTTTTATATGTTGATTCCTTTTTGCCTTGGTTTTAGAAAGATGGCAAAAGTTTGCATGATGAAATCTTGGTAAGAATAGCTCTTTTTTTGTGTGTGGATCTATTTCAGTTAGGATTTCTGCTCTTTGGAGGAGCATAATTCTAACAGTCAGCATTAGTGTAATTGCTTCTGGAATAGATGTCATCTTTTTCCTCAGTGAGAATACAACTATGCAAACTGAATTCTTCTGTGAGTATGCCCACTTTGTACTTTCAAAGTCAGTGATACAAAGGCTAATGAGTGAAAGTTGCAGAGCATGAGTGTGACCAAGGCAGACTTGTGAATGTTCGTCTAGAACTTCATAATACTTTTTTTTTTTTT
>VZTL01030679.1:0-24396 GCA_013400535.1 Scopus umbretta
ATATTTAAACAAACAAGCAAAAAAGTGCTGATCATTGTATTTTTGTCACTACATATAAGAGAATG
Source organism: Scopus umbretta (assembly GCA_013400535.1). Classification (NCBI taxonomy): domain Eukaryota; kingdom Metazoa; phylum Chordata; class Aves; order Pelecaniformes; family Scopidae; genus Scopus; species Scopus umbretta. The sequence continues at coordinate 66 of VZTL01030679.1, forward strand.
AGAAGCCTGATTGTAGGAGAATTAATAAGAACAGGTGGTCTATATAAAACAATAATTTTAAATAGCCAAGTAGTACACAGATACTTATAAATGTCCTGTTGTGTGGGTCAGTTTAATTATTTTTTTTCACCTGTTGTGAGTAGCCATTGCTGGGACAAATGTAGAAGGATATAAGTTTTGAACAGCCTGATGTTCTGCAACTTCTACCAAAAATCAAAATAAACAAAACAATTGATTATGTATTCCCTTTTCTGTTTTGCTGTGAAAGACCTGACTAGTTGCTATTGTGTCCTGACTTAACAAAGAGAACGGACACCACATTTTGCTTTAATAAATAGATCCTATTGCGGAGATGCTTAAAAGGTAAATTGGGACTTTGCATAACTGTGGGACACGTAACTGCAGAATATCGGGAGTAACCTATACAGCACCTGCATTCAAAAGCCCTAGAAAGACAGCTTTATAGCACTAAGAACTGAGCACTGTAGCAGACATTAAACCTGCAACTTGTAACAAACACATGCAAACAGTCTGGTCTTTTTTCGTGTTCCTGACTCTTTTCTCATTACCATCTCTGTATTTGCTACCCCTTCCCAACATTTGTTCCTACTTGCAGGCTATTAACAAAGCCACGGCAGCAAAGGACAGTACAGTGGAAGTCCCCTCTCTTCTTCCACTCCATCACAGTCCTAGTCCTTGCCCCGTTCATTGTGGCTTGGGTTTCCGAGCACAGCTCACTCCAAATACTGTCCAACTCGCTCATTTGATTTTCTCAGTTGCCAGGATCCAGAAACTACTGTACACCCACCTTTTTATCTTCTTTCTCCATTTCATATTTACCACATTTTTCCCCATGCAAGGCTGTTGTAGCTTGCTACAATTCCTATTATACCTCTCACTTTGCCTATTTCTCTGCTACGTCTTTCCGTTCTAAGCTAGCTAATGTCTCCCACAGTTTTTCCACTGGAACAGAAAACTGCAGAATCAAATGGAACATGTTACAGATGTTAAAGACATCAAACAGCAACCACAAATGCCACCTTCTACCTCATTTAAGTTTTGTAAGTAGAAACAGAAAAATGTCAGTGTGGTTATGGAAAACTTCTATGCTATTGGCAGAAAGACTGAAAGACTTCTCTGATATAAATCAACATACTCATCTTGTCCCTATATGAAATCATTCTGTTACAGTATAATTAGTACACTTTTCCTATGGTTTTTTTCTATAACTTTGTCCTCTATACAAAGAACAAAAAAGAAATATATTTTCTACTGTAAAGGATATTTTTTCTAATGCAAAGATTTTGTTTAATGATTTGTTTAATTGATCATCCTCATAAACATTGTCTGTTAAAACCACTCTCAGGATTAAAAAAAAAGACTTAAGCTCAGAACAACTCACAAACTAAGCACCTCCTTTAATATGTTTCTAAAACAGAGCTGAGTGTTGAAACAAAACTTTTGAAAGAGAACAAAACAATAACTGTTCTGAGTCTTCAATATTTTACCTGCAGACTGAAAGCCTGCAGGAAGGAATGAGCTTAGAAGCATCACTAGGAATGCAGTTTCTGCTAGACAGGAAGAGGAAGCCACTAATAAATACGGGATTTGCCAGTGATACACAGGTTCCTGTCAGATTCCCTTTTAGGAGATAACTGATCCAAAGCTCATCCTAAAATTAAAAGCCCTATCTGAACTGGGAAGAGGGGAAAGGACCAAAGCACAGGATAAGGGGTAACAAAATGAGTAAGGTGACTAGTGGCTAGAACTATGTTGTTTGGTTATTTTGGGTTTTTTGTTTTGGTTTCTTTTCGGGGGTGTTTTGGTTTTTGGGGGTTTTGTTTGTTTGTTTTGTTGTTGGTTGGGTTTTTTGTTTGTTTATTTGTTTGGGGCTTTTTTGTTGTTTTTGTTTTTTAAAGCAGCAATAGTGTGCTTAAGTCAGTGACACAACTGGAAGTCAAAAATCTCCCAAGTCAAGACTCTCTGTTCCCTTTCTGGCCAACAGACACTACATCCTCATTAAGGCATAACGCATACCAATGCTCTAAGCGCTAATCTACTGATATAAAATAGCAAATTAAAAAAAGACAGTTTTGTTCCCGTTTTGATCATGTCTGCAAACAAATCCAACTCAAAACGTGTTTGTGTCAAGAGAATACTATATCCAAAGTTAATTCTTTCAAAGATATAATTATGTAAAAAGCCTCAATGCATTTCATGTCAATGCCTAAAGTTTTATCTTAATCTTAGGTACCAATTAAAATTTCATTATCAGCTATCAATTGACCTATCCCTGAACATTTTGTAATAAAGAATACCACTCCTCCTCCAATTTGCCCTCTTATCTTGAGTTGCGTAAACATGTTATGTGCCTATTTAAAATGGAAATACCTAATGGGAGCAATAAAAACTTTAACAAATCAAACCTTTAGCAAAAAATCCAAAACAGCAATCAAAAAAAAGCAAGCAACGAACCTCCTCTCTACCCCTCTTTATATAATTTCCATCTAAATTCAATAGCAAGGCCTGGGACACGTGCAGGAAATCAATTAATTTGCAACTGCCTCTTTGCAGGGATTCATTAGGTGGCAAAGGAAAAATAGCAGCAGGTATGGGACATACAGTTGCTGCCTGAATCTCTAACCAGACGAATTTGAGCTAACAAAGAAAAATTGACTTCTAGCTGGTTTTTCCTATTGGTTTTCTATTCTTGCCTAGTTAACTTTAATAATAGCTAACCAATAGCAAAACAAAACAGCAGGAGAGGGTATTCCTGTAAGTCAAATCAATCTCCACTGAAGCAGCAACCACTGCCCATCCCAATCCCAGGCACCAGAATGCTCAGGGACAGAAAAATAAATCATCAGCAAAGTTAAAAGTCCAATTCAAGCTACCTGGCATATCCAAAAGTTTAGTCATGTCTAATCTCTTCTGTTGATGAAGCATGAGTAATATCTTGATATCAAAATAACTTTCATAAACATGAGTTCTGATTATATCGTTTCACCCTTTAAATATTGTCTTCAACCCAGACTCAGGTTGTTACAGCTCTTAAAATAACTGAAGAATCCTGCAAAACTTTCAAACAAAGGAATCTGAGTGCCCTTCACAATTCAATCAGCTTCCTCAATGACTCCTGTATAGCTGAAGTCTCCTGTGGCTTTTGTTTGAGATCTGGTATAACAAGTATCCATTTTGGAATACGAAAATGATGTTCAAAGTTGAGGTATTATTGAGCAAAGAAAGAACAAACGAAAAGAAAAAAAAAAACCTTTCAGAATTATGATCTTAAGACACAGAATGGTTTATCACTCTAACTTTGGATTAGCAGTAATAGAAAAAACCCACAAACCTGTTTTCTTAGCAGAAGGCAAAGTATGAGTGGGTGCATAAAAGGAAATAATAATAATTAAAAAAAGGCAGAATTAAGAACAATTCAAAACTAGCAAATGCTGACTCAAAATCATACCCTACCAAAACCACTCAAAAACTTACAGTTACAGTGCCACAAGGGATATTCACACTGCTAGTTAGGGAGGGGCTTTCAAGATGCTGTGAGGATACCTTCCTTGCTCCAGGAAAGGGAAAGGTCTTGGCTAGGAGAAACTGAGAGAACGTATGCCAAATATCCTGCTTTGCTATCCAGCAAGCAGCAGCTGACACGATCTGTTCTGAGCTTTCCTCTTTCTGTGCATGAAAGAAGTATAAGCAATGATGGGTTACATGCTCTTTAGAAATAAACTCTGCATCTGGGTTCAGATTAGATTCTTTTCTTCCTTGTCTCTAAGCATATTAAATATCATGGGTGTATGGAACCAAGTGACCAACTATTAGTCAACCTATAGTGATAGGTTATTTCTTTGATATAGTATGTTCTGGCAGCTCCCTATTTCAGCTCTGTATTTCAGTTGCTTAGTTGTTTTCACATAAAAGCACATGCCTCACTAATCTTGTTTGGATGTCCAGGAAGGACATTTGAGCTAAAGCTGCTATCAGTTTGAATTTAAGTTTAGAAAACTGCACAGAACTAACAGAAAGGAAGGCAGCTTCTCAGATGAGAGCACCTGAAGAAGAAACCAGTAATTCTCTATGTATCCATCACTAGAATGATGTTGTACTTTGTCTGTAGTAAGGACTTAATGACACTGGATAGGGAGCATCAGTTAAAATCTTCACTGAAACTATCTGCTTGTTATTTCTGGTTGGTCTAATCCAGTTGTATTACCTTGCATTTCTACAGTTAGTTTCATTGCAGTGCCAATATCTGCATTTCTCTGTTTCCAATAAATATAGCTACCGTGCTATCTATCCTCTTAATGAGGTTCACTAGATGATATTTGTATCCCATCTTCAGTTTATTTTTTAATTGTGCTAGTGTTTCCATTGTTCTGGTGAAATTTTCCAAGTTGGCAATGTGCCTCATAAAAGGTATTTTAGAAGCTTAAGCCAAAAATCAGTCAGTCATGTCTAAGAATGAAAATGGGTGCAACTATTTATTTTCCTCATTTAGAAAAAAAGTCTGTTCAAGTGTGCAGCTGATAGTCTTTAGCATCTCTGCACATCTGTGCAGAAAATAAAAATCTATCCAATGGAAAAATAAAAAGAACACAATATCACTAGCTCTGATATTATCATAGATTGTATCATAATGTATACACATAACAGGAGAGAATTATGATTATTTGCATAATGCAACATCACTTTTTAGATTTTTTCGGGCCTTTTACTGCTTGGCTTAGCAACTTTACTGTTCTTTTGCATAGTGTTTATTTCTAGTAATTACCCCTTGCTACAAAAATGTTAGGCTTTTGGGTTGGTTCCATTTGGATTGGAAATTGAGGAAAAAAAATTAACAGGGTTATACTCAAAGCAATTCATTTATTTACTGACACATACTCAAAGTCCCATTTCTTTCAACAGCAGTATAAACATGCAGAATAAATGCACTCACAAGGCTCCCATGTCAATCTTTTCCTCCATAAGCTAGATACACAGTTTTCTGCCTCTTCATCTCTGTTTCTTTAAAAAAAAAATTTAAAAATTCCATAATCCTCCATTCTCTTTCACCTTCCACATAATTTTCTATGCTGAAAATCATTATCTGGTCACTTTATGCTATGTATGCACCCAGTTCCTGAACCGGGGAGCTCATCATTTGTAGATCTTATAAATATAAAATCTACATTTTTGTACACAATTTTATGTAAGCAATTTTAAAAAACAGCTATTAATTCTAAGGTGTTTAGCTGAAAATGCATGAATCTTCACTGGACACACACAGGAAGTCCACTTTGAAAATGGGGTCTTTTAAGATGTCTCAGGCTGAGCCTTGAAATTAACCTGTCATTTTGAAAAAACTTGCCTGCAGATCATAGCCTTCAAAGTCTTTGTTACAGTACTAATGCCAACACAGTTTTGGAAATTTAAAATGCCGTGATTTGGAGCAGTGGAAGACCCAGAAAGACTCATTATAAATCTAGAAAGGTTTCTGAGGCATCACGTGCCCTCATCTTTGCAGGAAGCATACATGAAAATTAACAAGAAAATACATTTTGCCATCTCAGACAGCAGCAGGGAGCAGGATAATGGTTAAGGTGAGCATCAGATGTATTTTTGAAAGGGAAGATGAGAACTGAATAGGTACTTCAGGAGACAGAAACAAGAAATTTAGCGACAAGTTAGAGTTTGCCAAATTCAGTTCATGCCCCTGCCTGAAGAATAAAATGGGAAATAACACTTAAGCTCCTTGAAAAATTCTAGTTTCCCTGATAAATCACATATCTAGACAAATACCCAATTAAACGACTCATTGAAATAAAATATGTGTCTCTCTTTTTTTCCCTATTGCTCTAATATTTCATTTTATAGTCTCGGTAACATTTTCAGGTGTGTAGTTACTGCAGAAGGATTACACATTTAATCTAAAGTCATAACTGAAACCTCATCACCGGGAACCAAGGCCAGGAACACTTCTGACTGCCAGGGAGCAGGACAGAGCTTGGCTTTTTGAGAGCCTCTAGGAGTACTCATAGAGGTCACTCTTCTACACAAAGGGAATAGTGAATGAAGGTTCACAATTAGAGCCATCTTGGTAACAAGCTTTTTATTTCCTAACCCTCTCGTCACCTACTTATCTGGTTTATAAAAATGTAATCACTTCTCCATATTTTTTTTCCCCCCTGTTTGCTCCTGGTGGCAATGCCTGTACAGTTTGGTAGACTATAAGCATAGAAGAAGGCTCAAGAACAGTATTTGGTAGGTCTCACTCTACATGTATATTTCTGCCCATAAATCATCTGTGCTTCATTGCTGCATGAACACCTGATCTCAAGGCAGCTGGAGCTTATGCACCACAAGCACCCTTGCTGTTGTTGCTTGTGACATCGGACCCCTTAAAAAGGATCATTCAGCCAACTTGTCTCAGCTACCTCTCCTACGTAATGTCTCTGCAAGACAGTATACCTGGTGACAGACTTGGCACAGCACAGACACCTGTACCTAACCTACCTAGAAAGCAATCCAAAGCCATGCTGTGGAACAGAACCAACTCAGGCTTTCTTCCTGACACAGCTTGTTTCTTGCATTGAAGCCTGTGGATGCAGATAAGCAGGCTGAATGTCACATAAAACTCAGCCATAGCACACAAGTTGTTCTGGAAATTTTAACTATAACACAGAGGGTGAATAAGTACAGAATGAGCACAGTGAGAATAAGAGAAGAGAAAAGCAGCTGGGAGGGAAAGAGGGGTGGAAATATACATAACCTCAGATACGCAGGAACAGAACAGAAGAATGAAGAGGTATTCAAAACACATCTCTGAGTTATAACTAGACTAAGGAGAGTATTAATACCTGTAGAACCTGAAGTCATGATTTGCATGGGTCTGGCGAGGTAGAGCAAACATCTATAGTTAGAGTTTAGCTCCACACGTTTCCTATGATAAGATTAGTTATAGGCAACCAAGTAAATTATTTCATGTGTATATTTATGGGAGCATTTTGACAAGAGAAAAAGAACACCAAGTCCACACTGAAATGCACATGTATACAAAACTGTCTCAAATATTTCAAAGGCTGTTACAGCACTATACAAACAAGCCTTGCCAAGGAACCACTACCCTCACTAGAGCTGAACAGCTGTGTTTTTGTTGCCACAGACAGATGTGAGTGAACTTCTAGCAGCAGATTACCCATGTTACCTATCAATCAGTCACTTTCCATGAGTTTGAACAAAGGCACCTGGTCTTGTTGTTGTCACAGCATTGTTCCACTCTGTCAAACTATGCTTTCTTGACTGCTTTCAGATCCAAGAGCTATGCAACAGGGCAATATGGAACTGCAGCAAATGAGGGTATTCTTTCCAAAATTATTTGCTTGATGTAAACAGATCTGTACTTCAAGCCATGTGCAGTATCTGTCTTTCCCCCCTTCTCACCAGAGGATTTAACGTATTTTTTTTTTAATCATATTTTCCCACTGCAGCATGTCACTGAAATGCAGAAGTCAATTATTATATCTAATGTCACACATTCTCCATACAGGATATAGGAACACAAAGAGAAGTGTTCAGAACTTCAAAAACTCCAGACCAGTTTTAATCCTTATTTAGTTCCTTTCCGTATGTAAGTTATGACTCCATTTTTAATTAAAAACTATTTATTTTCCAGAAGGTCCCTACTTAAATCAGAAACTCAGAAAGGATAGTAATTGCCTCCTGGTTGACTAGTCAATATTTTGCTTCCTATTCATCACTCATTTTGTGACCTCAAACTTTATTTACTACCTGCCATTCAGGCTCTGTTATGAAGACAGAATTATTAATTCCCTTAACAGACTTTTCTATAGCTCTTATTATTCTGGCATCCAAGTACTTCACAAAAAATAATAATGGCTACAAAAACTCATAAGATGAACAAATATTTATCCCATTTTACAGGCACAGAACTAAGGAAAAGAAAAGGTAAGATGTATAGGACTTCAGACACCTAGAACCAGATTTTTCAGACTAATTGATTTCAGGTAAGTATTAATATCTTTATAGAACACTGTGCCTTGTCTCTCCACATGGTCACTTTGAAGTCTTATCTCCAGCCCTCGCAAATACTCTACCATTACATGAAGACCAGCTTTATTATTCCCATAGACTTTCTGTATGGCAAAGTAATTGCACCATATTGCATCTGATTCTTATGCTTATTTTCTCTGTAGGTTCTCAAGTGATTGTTGGGGTTTAACCCCAGTCGGNTAATAAAATATCTGATCTTATGGCATAGTCTCTCACTGGAATCACTGTTTTATTATTCCCATCCTAAACTGTACCAGCCACCTACTTCCACAGACCCTGCAAGCCCTAAGAGTTCCATCCTGAGGGCAAGTTTTGCTGATGCTAACCTTTTTCCTGAATGTTTTAGGAAACTAAATTTTAAAACTTCGAGAAGTACCTTGAGGAAAAGGGGGTGTAAAAGAAGGAAGCTAAATATAGCATTACAATAATTCAGAAGAAACCAGGCACTGCTGCTGAATGGCAGGCAGAACTAACACACAAACCCTCCATTTATTTATCTTACTAAAAGATTCCAAAAGGAATAGCCACAGTTTTGTATCAAGATATCCTTCCTCCCCCACCACCACTCCTAAAAGAAGGCATGTTTGAGAAGCTGCAAGTTACATCAAAGCATACTGCTACCTCAGTGAATAGACAGAAGTCAGAGATGTCACCTGCTAGATTCTTTCACCACCTTCTCCTTTCCCTTCCTTTTATAACTAAGTTTAGTTCTTCAGTTGCAGTTAGTATGTTGATTCCTTACACTGGGTTCATCAGACCTCCCTGTAAATAAGGCACCTCACTTAAGTTAATTGCCTAGACTGTACATAGTCAAGAGCTGTCAGACTCAAACACCTCTTCAGGAGATGACAAGTCAACATCTAGAAATACATACTTATTGACTACACAGCCTGGATATCTAGGCTACACACTTAACTTAGAACACCAAAGACAGAAGAGATAAACATGTCAACTTACTTTCAAGGCATAAGCAATCAGACCATAGGCAAGCCTAAATTATTAGCAACTATATTTCAAGCCAAAAAGCCCAGCTAAAAAATGCAGACATACTCAAAACTATGAAGTGAAGCAGCCTTCTTGAATCCAGGTAGCTTGAGAAAAAATGAACAGCCCTTAGTTAAATTTTCACAAAGCTTTCACAGGAGGTGTCCATTTTAAAGGAACAGCTGTTCCTGAACATTAACCTAGTCACAACCTATTCATTTTCCCTACTTTTTTGGTTAACAGACCTTTTCTTCTGCTCATTGTCAGTCCTCTCTAGCCTCCTTAAACTAAAGGAGAAAAATACCAATAACGGTAGAGAAATCCTCTAGTCACCGCAGCAACAGCAAATATAATGATTTCCAGGAGCCTTGTCTGAGTAAAGGCATGTTAAAAATGGGAGAACAGCACAGGTGTGCCAGCAGCAGAGCTAATGAGCAGCACATGTTTTCAGTTAAAACCCTTAATTTAGAGCCTCTTCTGAGCCAGGAAAATCTTGGGAATGGAGATAACAGGTGATCAGTGACCCCATCAGCCTAAGAAATCAAGATTTGAATTCAGGTTTATTGCCAGTATGCTGCCAGGTCAGTGCTTACTGGGTGTTTTTTACGTATTCCATGGAGAAAAAGTGATGCTTTTATAGTCACATCATCTAGAAAGAATTTCTGAGAGAAACAACAGAATGAAGAAAGGCTTTCAATTGTTGTACACAGTCATACTACATATCATTAACTTGTTTTACCTAGAGGCTGAGAACAGCATTAGGGTAATAGTTAGAGACTGCCTAAAGCTTATCTTGTATGTACCTGTTAATTGTCCCGTCTTGGACTTAACCCATGCCATTAAGTTCCATGCCAATGTGATTACAAGCTTATTCAGGTGAACAGAAGAGGTTTGGTCTTATTCCACTGGTGCACAGACAGTTAAAGGTCTGGCAGCCTTCTGCCCTCTTAGCTCCTTGCTTTGCGCTCTTACACTGCAGCTTCCGATAATGAACAGAAAGCTGGTTGGCAACCCACTGTGACAGAGAAACTTAAACAGTGATTACAGATGACTGCTTCCAGCCCCTGTTCCTGCTTTGTCCTTTTAGAGGTGGGGAGGAAAGGATGGAGCACACACTGATGAAGAAACAGGAAAACATGGAGGTGGGACAGAAAAACAGGGATAAATAAAATCTGAGAGCCAAAGCAGGAAGAAGCGTCCACATATATGGTATCTGTCACCTTGTCTAAAGTTTCTCTGCCCTTCCTTAAGGGCTTTGACAGGACAGAATTAAAGCCTTTTCCTAAAGACACCAGAATTGTTTCTACAAAGGAACAGGAGACTTTTGGAGGAGGACCTCCACATGATGGAAGGACCACTTTACATCTGGAAACATCTCCATACCATCCTACTCCTAGCTTCCCTTGCTACTGCCAAGTGGAACGAACCACAAAAGTCGCATTACAACAAGAGCAGCTTCTTGGGCACACATGAAACCTCTGCCTGATTTGAAGAGGGGCCTCCAGGCAAACTCTGCTCAAACGCCCTTGGCCGGCCTTGCCTGGCGCTGCAGCGTGGAGCTGCTCCTGGTCTGCAGGCCTTTGCTGCCTCCTACTGGCCGGCGTTTAGGGTGGCTTTCTCATTTGCGGAAGGGTGGCTAATTTCCAAGGAACGCAGGGATAGATTTGGCATCGAGCGTCGAAGAGGACCACAAATTACAGGGATGAACACCCAAGTCCTTAAAGTTACGTGTTCAGATACTGATGGTTGAAGACGTCAAATTGCTGCTTGAATGAGTTTCTGGAACTCGGTTTTTGCTAGAATGGAGGCTACAAATGAAGTTTACGTGAGAGAGAGCACCTCTCCAGCCCCTGGTTCCTCGACACGCAGGAGATCCCATGACATGCTATGGTGCTTCCCTGACTGTGTTAAGTTTATTAGGAACTAAAAAAAGCATGGTGGTCTAACTAGACGAAGATATTGGCACAGCTGCACTTTATTTCATCACAATTCCCCCTCTTTTTCCTTGCTTAAAGGGAGCACTTAAATCATACCAAAATTAGTTGCATTTCTGGGTCAGAGAAATGGAGGTGACAAGCTGACGATAAGCTTGCATCTCATAAATACCTACACACTGTTTTGAAAAGTCTAGTAGATTTTAAAGGTCCTGGTTAAGCAAAGATTGCCTTTTCATCAATAGCTACTCTGTTGATAAATATGTATTTGTTCCTTGATTTCTGTCTGAATTCTTTTTCTCTTTGGCTAATATTTTTATTAGAAATGGACTTTGGAGAATCCCCTGAGGTTGTGTGTTTTGGTCCATAGAAACAGATTGTTTCTGTAAAATGGGGCAGAGATGACTCTGTATTGAAAGTGTGGCAAATTCTTTATCTAGCTTTAATTTTCACATAAACATGTTTTTAGAAAGATGGATTGCTTTTTATGGGATAGCTTTAAAGTATATTAAATGCCATAAATCTTTGTCTGTAGGGATTGTATTCAGAAGAGATAGATTCTAAATGAATAGATTTTATTAACGTAGAGAAGTTTAAAACAGTCATGACAAAAAGTGTTTTAGAAGTTACTGAAAATGAAATGTTTATGCTCAGCTTTTCTCCTGACCCTCCTACCACACACCCAATCCTCATTCAACCCCCCTTATTAGAACTGGAAAGGTTTACTTTATCCAGAACAGAGGATTTTCAGATATTAAACTTCCTTGTAGAGTACTGAATTTTTGGTTATCTCATCTGCTCATTTGCCAAAATTCTTAGTGCGAGTGTTGCTCTAGCTAGATAAATGACCAATGACTTTAGCTATCAGACTGAAATCAACAGTCTTAAAAAGCCATCAGGTAAATGATGAAACACATTGATAGGCAACACAAACAAATGTCTACAGAAAGTGGGACTAGTGCATAAATCATGCATGCGAGCAAATAATAAATCAGATGGCTGTGCATTCTAATAAACAAAAACAGTGGCAATTGTAAGGCTGTTATAGCCGTTAGCTGGGAACTAATGAACGGAAAACAGACTTTGGTACAAAAAGTATAAAAATAACCCCAGACTGGCACCATCACCAATGAACTCCTCTTACTGAAGAGCCTGGGAGGCTGATGACTTGCTGCATCAGCTCCACCTTTCTGCTTGAGGAAGACAGACACTGTAGACCTTTGGACACAAAAGGGGTTAGCATAACACCAGAGAAAAGAGGTAGATACCAGGAAGATTTTTGGTACGATAGTGTTAGCTGGTAGGAGGCCTTTGAACTCATACAAGTGTTACAATTATTGTAACTGGACTAATGGTAATAAATTTACTGCATTTTTTATTAGGCTGTTCAAAATAATTAGACAAACACTAAACCCTTAGCTCTTAAGAAGATTTTTGTGTATAACAGCTTGAGCTGGCCTAAATCCATGTTGCTGCTTTAAAGATTTACTGCCTTCCCCTTAAAAAAATATAAATACTCATACTAATACTAATGCTGCTACTGATAATAACATTTCCAGTCCGATTGGGTCTATGACTGAGCAGCCATACTCACTATCACTAGAGAAAGGAAGAGAGGTGGAGATCAGGGAGAGAGGTTGCAGGACGATCCCTTGCAGGACAATACAGGTCTGGGATGAGTTTAAGCCCATGTCTGAAACCTCAGTGTCTGTGGCTTCTCCAAGTGCTTTTCTGTAAACAGCATGTTTTCATGAAAATTTATAAAATCTCAAGACATATTTTCAAAAGGTAAAACACAGTCACTTATCCATGACTGAATGGAGTTGGAGGGGGACTTTAGTATAAAATTTTTGTGTTGGTATTTCATCCTCACTTCCAATTTCCGTTCCATTTACCATGGCCACCTAGTAAAAGGCTTAGAAAACAGAGGCACACACAATACTAAAGTCCAAGTTAAACACATTGCGTAGTCTTCTGTTAAAAGTCTTTACTCCAAACTATTTTAGGGTTTTCTACAGCTCTCTTGTAATTAATCAAATACTATCCAGTAAACAGGAAGTGCACTGCGAGTCCAATGCGAAATGCAGCATAAGTTTTTTTGCATAAAATAAACAGTATTGTCAATAATCACAGCTCCATGAGTGAACCATAGCAAAACATAAATCCTTCACTTACAAAAACTCCTACCTCAAAAGTAAAGGAAATGGAGACAAAGAGGTTTAATTTAACATTGATATTAAAGATGCTAGTTAAGCATCTGTTCTGTTCTTCAAATAATCCACACAGAAGTATTGCTGATGAGTACTAAAGTTATTCTTCTCATACAGTAGAGGATGATGCTTTGGGATCAGAACTTCAAGCAGTGATCATTTTTCAGCCTTTATACTTACTGAAAATCAGAGATTGAGTTTGTTCTCCTAGTCCAAGTGCTGCACGAGACTCTAGTTGCATGGAAATGAAACCACCTACTGACGTGTACATGTGGATTTCTTTCTCAAAGAAGCCTTGGCAAACAAGGAAAGAAGAAATAGGGGAAATCTGGTGTTTTCTTCTGCTTTACCTTGACATATGTCCATGATGTGACCAGGAAACATATCTGAGCCTGGTAATTTGGAAGAGTTCTCTGCATCTTCAGTTCAGATAAAGCGTTTAAGCTAGCTGTTTCTATTTCATTTCCCTAGCTCAGGGCTTTCAGAAGGAAGCAGCATAAATATTTGCATGTTCTAGAAACCCTATAGAAGTGGACAGGCCAGCTGTAGAGTGGAAGTGTGGGAGCGTGCTAGAGATGTATGGAAGCACACAGCATTTTGCACAGATCTTACGAAGTGCTGCCATGGGCTTCTGTAACACACATGGACTGATTTTGCAATTCATTTGTGATGTGAATAGGCCTGATTTATGCTGCATTTTAAATGAGTTTCACCATATCTCAAAGATGAACTTACCAGTTCTGACCTCAAGTTAGAGGAGCTGGTAGTTACAAATGTTAAAAGCTTTCTTAGTGGTAAGAAATAGCGTTTGAACACAGCAAAAGATATTAGAAATATTGCCTACATCCTTCCACAAACAAACGCCACCCAAGCCACTGCTGCTGTGCTACATGAAGGGCAAATTAGTATGAGAGATGTTATTCACTAGCATACTTAGATTCCAGCAAACCAGGTGTGCTCATTCCAGTCCTTATGCCAGTGTTATCAGAAAAGTTCACACAGTGGTTTGGAAATCTTTAGAAAGAAATGCCACATGAAGAGCGATGTTATTACTACTGTTATGCTTTGTTTGGGAGGTTTGAGCTCTTTTTGTTTATTCTGTTATTTGATTGTTAAAAACCTCAGTTGCACGTATACCAAGCACTGAAAAGATACCAAACAATGCATTTATTATCTGTTATTTATTATCACTGACCAAAGAGACAGATACTACCTTTTCAAGAAAATAATTAATTGCCTTAAATAACAGTATGACTAACATACAACATAGAACTTTCAGAAGAGCCAGTAAGAACATGAAGCCTCTGAATTATTTTTCTTTTAAATACAGAACAGAATTAAGCTTTTGTACTGCAGACAAAAGTGCTTTTATCACCTGACCACCTAAGTGGCAAGGCTTCTACATTATACCATAATTATGAATCCGGGATACAAGTGACATACGATATTGCTAGCTTTAGTGTTTCTGCTACTGACAATGAAGAATAATAAAGACATCTTTCATAACAAAGGTAATTGCAAAATGCTTACAACCAGCTAGTAATTTAGAAAAGGTTATTCAATAACTATACAAAAAATGCATAGCATGGGTTATGCCAAGAAAAAACAGTTGCTTAAGTGAAAAAAAAAAAAAAGGAATGATAAACAGTAGATACTTAGATTCAAATGCATATCAATGCAGATACACCACTCTAATATGAAATAATTCATATGTTTGAGAGATTGAGATATGGAAGTTTCACCAAGATGCGAAAGTTTTACTTCCAAAGCAATATTTTCCAATGCTTCTCTGAAACAGTCTAACTGGGAGTTTGGTTACTTTGGTCCTAGGCATGTTCACAGTGAAATCAGGGTACAAAAACTCTATGGATAAATTCACAGTGGGTTTCTTTATTTACTTGTTGACATCAGTAGTAAAACAAATGCAACTTCTCTGGACCTACCTATAGGTAGCAGCTGCAATTTTGCATCTTTGTAAGTGCAGAAGCTAAATGAATAAACCCACTCAATTTAGCATATAGCTGAAATGCTTCAAGTTGACCCCAGTTCAACAAAGCAGTTTAGTACATGCTAAAATCAATATTCAGCAAAGCATTTAAATACACATTAGTCACCAAAGACGTAAATAAATTTGAGCATAAACTTCTAAGTATGTGTCTGAGCACTGCCTTTGCAAAGATATTTAGGTGCCAAAATATGAATGCAAACACCTTCTGAGATTTTCAGCAATGGCTAAGATGGAGAATTAATTCCCAATTAAATTACCAAAGTAATTTGCACCTGAGTCCTAACCAAGTTAATTACTAGACATCTTGCATGTTACAAAACTAGGCCATAGGATCAAAATATAGATCCTTGACCTTCATTTGGTACTGGTGGAAGTAAAATAGGTAATCATTATTCTCCCTGTAAATATCTGAGCATTTGGTCTAAAGAATGGTGTGCTGTGTATAACAAATATATTGCTGTGATGTTATGGATCTTTGTTCCTGAAGAAGACTGTGTGGCTGTACCTGATGGTGTTCTTTGTAATGGTTGTGTAGAAGTGAGTTGTGGAGCTCAAATTTTTATTCTACAAACTCAGCAATATCCAGAAAGTTAAAAGTTAAATCTTTCCTAGGTGAAAATTTAAAAGCAGAGCAGGGACAGTGAACTAGTAAGTGGCATCTTTGTTACATTTAAGTACCTTCCATCAGCAGAATATAAAACCCACATCATTTAGGTAGGTTTTCCTTTGGTGTAATACCTGTAGTGGAACACAGATTGCTCCTTAGATCTTGCCATGTCCAAAGAGATTCAATCTTCAAGATGCTCAGGTCAAAAAAGCATCACAGTATACAACAGCCATATGGACATAGTACGAATATAGACGTTATTTTAAAGGATATGGCTTGTCAAAATATCTTCTAAGGAAACAACTCTTTTTTTTTAAATTGTAAAAAGTAATAATTGTCATAGGAAAATTTGTTGACAAAAATACTATTGTCTTCATCAAGAAAAAATATAAGGGGAAGGAGAAATAAGACAATTCTATACACAATTAAAAATTACTCACTACATGTATATTCCTATAGCATTTGTTATAGGAAGATCATTAATCTTTACAGTAAATAAATTTTACAGTAAGGAAATTTCCTGCCTCCTTCAATCGTGTGTTTCTTTTCTGCTGAATTATCTTACTTTTCTGAATATTGAGATACAGTGAGTAGTCAAAAGGATAAAGCTTGTCCCTACCACACAAAAGCAACAAATTTATTTCAATATTACCTTGAAGAAAAATATTTCAAGAAGAAAACATAGGAGAAAACATCTCAAAAAAGAAAGAATGTAGCAATATTTAAAAGTGAAGGAGAGTATATAAGAGCAAGAGAAAAGTGATGACAGGATTTAAAAAAGCAAATACTAAATAATAGTTTAAGAATGTAGAAACCTGAAGGAAGAGGAGACAGAGATATCCATTAGGAATAGTAGAAATAGTTAGAAAAGAACAGTGATAGTCAAAAAAAGAATATTTGTTGCAAGATAAATTGAGAAGAGTTGGAGTCAAAGAAGATAAAAAACAACCATCCAAAAAAACCCCACAAAAAACCTAAACCTGAAAGAAAAGTCCACAACAAATAAGTGGAGAAGTGAGATGAAACTGGAGAATATTTAATAGAGTGAATGACTGTGTAATAGAAAAATGAAAGTAAATCACAATTAAAGCTGGGAACAGTTTGTCATTCTGCTTCTCACTTCATTCAAAAAAGTTTAGTTTAAACTTGTACCTCTTCTCAGAAGCTCAGCTAACAATCTGTTTCATGTTAGTGAAATAAATCTTCATTACTCCCTAAAAAAATAGCAGAATACACCTACAAGTTGTTGTGTGCAGTGGTTTTTGGAACTCTGTTCTAGAGAATGATTCTGTGCAAAGAACCTACGTCTTCTTGACACTTTCTGGTTTTTAAAAACCACTTAATACAAGCAGATTCTGGTAGAGGCTCACAAGCCCATTATACCAACAAGAACACAAGCATAAATTGAAGAAGCCACACCAACAAAAGCAGCTTTTTTGTACATCATTGTGTTGCTCCTCTGTCTGCACTGTTGTTCAAGAACAAAAGATAATGCTTGCATTATGGCTTAGGAGTATTTACCTCATAGCATGATGTGTCCTTTCCAGAAATTGTTCATGAAAATGACAGAAGAAGAGGTCTGAGAGAATGGTGTTTTATTCCCATTCTGCCCAGAAAGCAGACCTAGGTTGGCACATCAGGAAAGAGAGGGTATTTTAGCTTGTAATTATAGACCTCAAGGCATGGATTACTAGAGTTACCTACCATATGTGAAAATGAAGCCATCAAACTTTAGTGAATTTAAGGGGAATTAGATATCTGCCACAGGTTCTTTTAAAAGACTCAGTCTGAGAATCAAACCATATTTAACTGTTACAAGTGGATAAACACGTGAGGTATCCTGATGGGTTAACGTAATAATTGCTTAAAATAATAGTAACATTGATTTTTTGTTGTTGTTTTGCATTTCAATATCACTTGCATTTTTTGTCTCCAGTTCTAGTACCTCTTGTTCTTTTTTCTCCTTTTTTCTTTTTTCATTTTTTTGTGTGTAGACTCCCAAGCCAAAAGAATCATTGAAAAAACCTACTGACTCTGGCTGAGACACTTTTACAGATGGCCACATTCCACGAGGCACTGAATGTGCATATAATAAATGGCTCTTTCTATATTAAGTACCTTAACATTCAATATCTACTGAAATTCTACTTGCACTAACATGTTCAGAAATCAACTTAGATGACATACTTCAAATGGTGAAGTTACCAAACATATTGCATTTTGCTTTTAAATGAATTAATGCTCTCACCTTACACATTATTTCCTGCATGTGGGAAGGTAGACATCCATTGCCTAACAATTCCTGTGCTGTTTCCTCTGATACAGTGCTTTAAAATAATGTTCGCCTATGATGTTTTGTGTTTAATATTCAATCTGTTTTATTGTTCTAGTTAGACACGGAGGTTAAATGGCATGTTTCTGTTTGGATTAGTACATCTTTCAAAATCTGCATGACTGGAACTAGCAGGGATAACAGTTTCCGTCTGTAGAAGAACACAGATACTCTGCAAAAGAATCCATATGTTGGAATCACGGGGTGAATCATTGCAGCTATTCTGGAAACTGCCTGCACAGAATAGCTTACACTACTAAGGCCACACTTTTACTCAGGCTCTATGACGTTTCTTTAAAGTATCCTTCTTTTCAAAGCATTTTTCTTCCTTTAAGACCACTTGCAGTAATATTCATTGAGAATAAGCCCAATTAAGCAACATTAGCTTAAAAAATTAGACTAAAATGTGAAACAAATCACTGTCTCTTTTATTTAATAATATTCATCCAGATTTCTATAGTAATGGAAGTGAGTGCCTATCAGAAAGCACGTGTAGTCACAGAAATTATTAGCAGACAGTTAATTAGCACATCAACATTAAAGTTGATTTTTTCTATAAGGTTGTTTCCATTTTGAGATCTATGCTGTTCCCTTACTGTGACAACGGTGTTATGTAGATGAAAATAATTTATCATTCAGATACTTAGCTAAGGTGCTTTTTAGCAGTACAGACTTAGCAGAGAGCTCATTAAGAGCTGTTTAGTTTGCTATTCCATACTAAACTTCACATTCTTCCAACCTTGTCGCTAGCAGTATTTGAATTTGTCCAGGTTTGTCTCCCATCAGCTATATAGTAACATCTGTGTAGGTGTACCTTACCTGAAGAAATTTTTTGCTTGTATAATGAATTCAACGACTTTTGAACAAAACAGATATACCGAATAAATGACACAATGGTAAATAATAGTTTTTTTTGTTTTGTGATTCTTTTCCCACTTCCTGCAAATGTAATTAAAAAATTTTTTTTCCAATGTAACTTTAAGTTTGAGACTTAAAGCATAGCTGTATAGCCAAAAGGACTAACAAACATCTTTCAGATTGTTACTGACAATCTGTAAAATAACAATAGACCAGTAATATTAGGAAAAAAACCAGAAAGCACTTCGGTTATTTAGACTCTCAGCCATCAGCATTTCATTATTCCAAGCACCAGACATCATAGTGATTTTGTCATCAAAAATTCCCCAGTTTGGGATAACAAACAAAAAAACACTAGCCTAGGCTTTGCATTCAACATTGTCAACTTCTTTAAAGGGGGTTTGAATACTTTTGAATTCTGTGGAGTGCTTAATGGCATCTCTTGTTAGTGCTCCTGCAGGTCCCTTGCTAGGCACAGCGAAGCTGCTTACAGGACATACTCCGACCATGTACTGCCCGGGTTGCTTTCAGAAGATGTCGTTAAAGGACTTTTGTGTTTGCATGTTGTTGTCAAGTGGGAGGAAAGTTATTTTTGAAGGTTGAAAGAAAAATTACTAGTGACCACAACTGTTCTAAACTTTCAGCTGTTCTAAACTTTAGCCTCAGTGAAATTTGACAGTTAATGACTTGTGATACTAGGGTGGGAGATGAAGTAAGAGCTTTCTCAGTGTAGCGGCACAAGCTTTTCATCAGACTGATAGAAAAGTATTTCCACGCAGGACTGAAAGAGACCCAAGTTTTGGAGAAAATTACCTTGTAAAACACCAAGGGGCACAACCAAATGAGTTTTGTTACAAAATAGCATCCTCAAAAGGCCCTCAGCAATTAGAGCCAATGAAGGGCTTAGGCACTTGCAAGCACCTTACTATCTGCTTGGTCCATAAAGAACAATGCAAAGCCTGAAGCTACATACCTGGGGTTATTGCACAGTGTGTGTAAAGAATCAGGACACTTTGCAGAACAGTCTCAAAACCATGTTTGCACTGAGCAGCCAGATCGCTAACAGGAAATTCTCTTAGAGTTTAGGCACCTAATTCAGGATTGCAGGGACACATTTTTTTCAATTTAGGATTTCAAGGAATGGCACATAGCTTGAGCTTACTTTTCATCTGTTTCAAAATATGGCTGCTGAAAGAGCCCTTATGTCAATGTTCATGGCACCACCTACATTTTACGTAATAGTTCAGAGGTTTTGAACCCTCCCAGAAAGTTGGATGTATAGGATCTAGGCTGTTTTCAGCCTGAGAATGTTTAAAGCCATATTTCCTATTTTCCAATTTAGCTGCTATTAACAAAGTGAGAAACACAGCACTAGTTTCAGGATAATTTCTATCTTTTGATTGTTTAATATAAAAATTATAAACTATAATGGAAACAGGACTCTTGATTTGTCCCATTTTTTTAACCTACATTTTAAAAATAAAGCCACTGTGACTTTTTGAGGGCTATGCCAATTTTAAAGGAAGTTTCTTGTCTTTGTTCTTTTTGCTTTGCAGTGGTAGTGGCTTTGCCTGGAAAATACAAACAGCGAGGCCTCAGAAATTTTATGCTGTATTCATCTAAGCCGTATATGTATAGTCCTATACATTTATACAAAATAAGTAAAGGAGAAAATCAATCTACAAGCTACAAGTGAACAAGTTGGTTAGCTTGTATAACTGTGTAACTGTTGTATATCTGCAACAACAGATAAGAAATCTCTGTCACAAGATAAAGTGAATGAAAATGAAAAACAAAAATGTAAGCCAGGTAGTAATGCAAAAATCTTCATTAAACTAATTAGAGCATGAACAATCTGAGTTTCTTGTAAAAAGACTATGTGCTTAATTTCTAAGTTGTGCTCACATAAAAAGAAACTTTGGAAGGAATTTCACTGTCCGCTTGATAATTACCTGTTTAAAAATAAGAAAGATAATTTTGTAAACCCTGTATTAAGATATTTACAAGAAGAATATACTAAAAAAAAATTAAAAGAAAATGAAAGATTATATACTTTTCTTTCTTTAATGGAATATTTCTGGAAAAAAGGTTTCCAAACTCGCATAGTTACTTATTTAGAATGTTTTATTAAGAAAATTCATTTGGAGTATACTTATCTTTATGAAAAGTAGTTCTCTACCAGTCCCACAAATTATTTGACTGTTTGCACACTCTATTTGCTTATGAACTTTATGTTAGAAAACACAATCATATATCACAATGCCAGGAAGACTGCTAAGTCACATTTGGGTTTGGTAGTTCATGAAAAATGGAATATATTTTAGTACGTTTAGTTTTAAAAGGGCTGTAATTCTAGGCAAAAAAAAATATTTTTCTGGGTAAAATCCATAATGCAGCAGGGCTTACTTTAACACCAAAATTCCTAATTTGGTACAAAAGAAGAGTAAGATTAAAGTCTTGCTTGAGTACTAATGTCTTACTTGAGTATTATTTTGAATGAAAAAAACAGAAAGATTTTTTTTATATAATTTTCTCACATTTCTCCTTATGTTTAAACATCAGTCATATGATTCTGCAATCATTAAAATACAGCAGAACTAATCATGACCTGAAAATTATGCAATGGATTAAGTACCTGACTGAATCTGACTTTAGGAAACAGATTTCTCTTTTTTTCTTTTTTTAATATAATACTTTACTTTTAAGCTACAAATCCATTTTCCTACAGATTATTTTTGTCTAACTGTACAGGTAGAACTTTTCTTTTCAGAAGTGAACCAAATATTGACACAAATTCATTATTTTAATGAATCGTTCTCGTCAGCTCTAATATTTTTTTTTATTTTCACACATTTTACTTTGAAATACCATTGAAAAGCTGAACTAAGTTTATGTGCACAAAAAATTTTACTAGTCTTGTTATTTATGTTGATTTCTATCCCCTTTTTTTTGGTAATTCAGGAAGTGCAGTCTTCTAAAACATAATTTGACTACATGACTAAAAAAGACAAGAGCCAAAATGAAGTTAACACCTGAACAAACTCCTCCAGATCACAGCAGTGAATTAGTAAATCTAATGAAGCTTCAAAGTAATAATTAGTAAACATTTGCTTTGTACTAGACACCTCTCTAAGTATCAAAGCATCAAATCATTAGAATCACTTAAAAATGGAATTCAAATCTTATTAACTCCTTGGCAGACACGACATCTAATGTTTCTACTCCTGCCAGGACATGCACAGAAAACAGGTCGATTGGAACATAAAAAGGATAAAATAATACACTTAACCCAAGGTTGTTGCTGTTAATGCAAAAATTAAATAAAACAGGAAGCACAGTCAAGTGACACTAAAGGTGGCTTTTGAAAAGCTAGTGGTGATACCCATTTGGCAGAAGCAAAGTAGAGATTTTGGGGAAAAGGAAGGTAAGAGATCTTAAAATAAAACTGATATTAAAGCATTTATATTTTATGTCTTTTAAAAAGAAACATGAGGAAAGAGCAGAAATGCTACAAGAATCAGCATGAAATAACAATTTGTTTTATCAAATATGATAAGAAATACATTCTTTTGTTCCATGATACTTATTAACCCTTTAGCCTTGGGGAACAAAGCTAAAAATTAACATGTATACCATTTTGTATCATCATAGGTTGTGTTGCTTTTCTGTATATTGTCATAGGTTGACAGTATTATGATCAGCATTTTAGCTGATTTATGATTAGTATTTTAGCTGATTTTTTGAAGAAGTTTTAACTGTACTACCTTAACAGGAAATCAATCAAACTGAACATTTGTATAGTTTGTTTGCTTAAGTCACTGCAGAAAACAGAGTCAACAGCAATATCACAGCTGTAACCAGCGACAGCTTGGGCCTCCCTATACAGCAGCTACTGTTCGAGATTTTATGATCTGTCATGGAACTTCATGGTATAGCCCTGTTCCACAATATTATTCCCTAATACAAAACTGACCCGTTTATCTCTTCATAAAATCTGACTACATTAGGGATATTTTCTTAAAAATACCTAACTGGCTACTGGGCCCTGTAAGACACAGCCACGTTGGGTTAGTGCAGAGCTATGCATTGAGTATGAAAGTCTTCCTGCCAGTATGTAACTTTTCATAGGAGAGAAGATGTGAGAGGCAGTATGTTCTAAGGAAGAATGTGTTTATGAACATTTGCTCACTAAAGGAAGAACAGGGAGGAAGAGGAAGGAAAAGAGAGGACAAATGCACTTCATATGCGTATTTGAAGGAAGGACAGACTCTCCAAAGTAAGACATTGCAGCTCTATGTAGATTTTTGTGACTAGTTCAAAATAGCTTGCCACAATTTCACAAGTATCGGATTTCCTAAGTCAGCACTTGGCGAAACTATTTCCATCTGACACCAATGATCATTTTCAGTTTGATCTAGTGTACTACCAGTAAGGCCTGCAGAGTTTCTTGCTCCTGGAAGATCAGATAGAGAGACACCAAAGTAGTGCTGTTCTACAGTAAGTAGAAGAACAAACCCAGCAATAAAACTCTGCAAAGTTTTAATTGCTAATCTCAAATATGGATCAGATTTAGCTAATAACGCTCCCAAATAACTGATTTGTAGTCTGGGGATAAAATCATGGGAAATTCATAGGCAACATTTTTTTTTTTGGTTGGTCATTGGGGTTTTTTTATTTATTTACTTTAAACTGGGAACTTAAAATACTAGGAAAATCTCGTGGTTGTGTGTTTAACTATATAAAGGATTTGGCACTAGTGCCTGAATAGAAAGTGCTGAGTTTCACACAGCTCTAACCAGTTGTGGGAAATCTAATTTTCTTTTACTGTGAAGGTATTTGAGTTCTATGGAAAATTGTGTACACTGTAATAATAAAACTGCTGAAGTTGATCCCTGCCCCAAATCAAAAGTGCTGTGTGGTGCCACCTACAGTGGAAAAAAATGTTCAAAGGAAAAACTAATTTATCTTCTGTCACCACAAACATGACATCGCATATTATAGACCAAGCAACTCAAAGGAGTCTAATCCAAAAACTTCAGGAATCCTTCTGCTGATTGCACGGGATTTTGGATTGGGCCCATAGAGAGGGTCATCCTGGTGTGGATGCTCTACTATGGTCCATGTATCACACTGGCAGATGTACTCATGCAACTTCAAGTTACTCCGTGACAGTGCAGATGAAAGCATTTCAAAATAGAAAGCAATCCTGTAACTGACTGAATACACTATGTGGGTGACACACCCAAGCCACAGTGATTTTGTTTGTGACTTTGTATGTCCTCTTCACCAGTCTTTACATTGACATTTACACTGGAGTTTATATATATATATATA
>VZTL01030680.1:692-10926 GCA_013400535.1 Scopus umbretta
ACTTAAATTCCTGTCCTTTCCTCAAGCATACTGATTCCCACCTGATCTGTCTAGTCATCAAGATCATTAATGAAAATATTTAGTGGAATTAGCTCAAGGACAGACCTCTGTGAACCATGCTTAATATATCCTCCCAAATGGCATGCCATTGATAACTATTTTCTTAATGTTCTCCAAATGGTGTCATGCTCAGCCTATAATGAGTTTCTCTAAGTGATTTTTCCCTGGCTTGCTTATGCGAATGTCTTGTGGAAAACCATCAAAAGTTTGGTTGTTTTTTTCTTTTTTTCCTAAATCAAGCTATGTGTTCTAGGTGACTTTTTTCCAGTTTTTCACTCTGCTTTCATTTCGCTTCAGCTGCAAAACTGGACCTGTATGGAGCCTGCTATCCACAAGGCATGTGTGTATTTTTGGTTTTTACTAGAATCCATTTTTCAGAGAAAAGTCAATTTTTTTTTAACGTGTAGAGGATACTCAGGAATGTGGACTATTTTGGTGCACAATATGCTGTAAGCAGGCAATATGCAAGTCTTCCTGGTTCTGTAGGTGCATTTTAATCTTGACCCGCAAGACTCAGTCTTCACAGCCTTGGCTTTCTCCTTAAAGTATGCTGTAGTCACAGCCCGAAATCAGGGTTGTCAACAAACATTCTGGTGCCAAGCATCCGAACCCAGCCTGGATCCAGTTTCAGCATTGCAGCCTCTCTCTCTCATGATTCATGTCTAAATCACAACATGTATGGGGCTGAAAAGCAGCAAATTTTGCAGCTGAATTGAATAGCAGTTTGGTGATAAGGATGAATCCTAAAAAGAGTCTGAGGAGACATTCAGGCTTATTTTCATCTATGAAGTAAGTGGGGGTTTGAATTGCAGGTGAGTGTTCTGGTCCATTTGAGTAACACGATGCTTTCAGGTATGGTTAAAATGTTTTTGTTAATATTTAAAAATGAAATAAGACATTTGCCAGTAATACCTTCTCCTTTCTTGGCCTTGTAATGAGCATATAATAAATTCAACAGCTGATGTCATGAGGAACTATTGTATTTAAGCCCATCTGAACATGTAGATATTGGGACACCTTCTGGACCTTTGTGTGTAAAGAATACGTCTCAGTTATTATGAAGTGCTGCACAACTTCACCTCTGTGCGGGGTGTTAGGCAAACAATCCCGAGCAGAAAACGTTTGCTATTGCCTAAGCCATGGGAAATGCTCTCTTACTCCATTAGCCTTGCTGCGCTTGCTCATTTTTCCCCTTACTAACTCAAATGAGGAGGGAGACATATCTTTGCAACCACACAAGCAGGAATTAGCCCAACTGTATTTTACAGGTAAACTAACAAATAACAGGAGAATTTGAGCGGACCCCAGGGACCTGAATTTGTTTGCCACTGGGCCGTTCTATCTGCAGCTGGCATCGGTGGAAACCTGAGTGCTCCATTAAAAGTCGACAACCTCTGTTCGCTGGGGCATGGGGCAAACAGAGCCAGCCTGTTCTGCAGACAGACTGACGGCCTTTATCTCCCCCCACCCAGCTCGTGATGGGAAATGATGAGACTCTGAAACAAAAAGCTTGAAACTAGGACTCGGTACTCTTACCCTGCAGCTGTTGTGCCAAGGAGGAGTAGCGACACAAGCTTGCCTTTCAGGGGCCATGTGGGAAATACACCGAGTGCAACACATTAAGTGAGGATTCAGGCTCATTTGGGGTTGCTCTTAGGGATGGGAAATGATACATAGTGCTGGTGTTGGTCCCAAATAGTGACCACGGTTGTACACATCCAGAAATCTTAATTCCAAAACCTTGGGGACTCCCTGGGCAAGTTTACTGCTCTCAAAGACAATGGGGACAGTAATCAATTTTGTTGTCTACCCTTTCAACTATGCCCATGGATTAATGCCTTAAGCAACAGCTTACCACCCTCTCATCCACCCCAAGGAGGCTCAAACCTATGCTGTCCTGTGGCATGATCTTGCAGTACACGTGACTGCTAAAATGATGCCTTGATGCTCTGACTGCTCACAAAGTAAGGGTATGTGTGTCTTTGTCCTCATGGTACAGCAGGATTAAATTGCACCTCAAACACATGGGGCTAGGGATGATTCATGTGAAAATACATAGAATTAGATGTTTTTGTCTTTTTAAAGACAACACTTCAGCCAGGGGACAGAGTGCCACACAGGAAGTACACTGGCCTTTGATGGTATCAGAGTCTGAAAGGAAATACATGATACTACTACGAATGCAAGGGAAGTGGTCTTTCCACTCCGAGTTTGCAGGTATTTGAATGGTAGATTCATCAGTTCTCCTATGCAGAAGGATATACGTTTACACCATCTGCTTAATGGACAGCTGCTCCGCTGTCCCCTTGTCCGCTGTCCCCTTGTTCCACCAACTGTTTCCATCAACAAAGCTCTCTGGTACAGCCAGTGAGTTGCTGTTTCTCGTAGGCTTAAAGGCTATGTTTTGTTGCTAAATGCTGTTGTTTTGTTACTTGCCATTTTCTTTTGAAGTCTGGGTATGTAAGCCATTCAATACTAACACTGGAGTTTTGGGGTTGTTGGGGGTTTGTGCATATAATCCTGTTATCCTTTTACTCGTTATTTCAGTCAGACAGCGTTACAAAGTGTGTAGAGTTCCCCTATCCAGCTGCTTTTTGTTCATCTTAATCTCTAGTCAGTGTGAGTGACCTTTTGATAACAATCAAGATAGTAGTTTGTGCACTAAAAGCTTGAATGTAGAAATGAACACTGCAAATATCCTTTTGCTCTTAGCTTTCCACCCTGTGTTGGGTACATAGGTTGAACCATTATACTCTTTACCTTTTGAAGGTAAAGGTGGTGTTCCATGAATGGCATTTTCAGAAGCAGTAGCCCTAAACAGTCAAAGTGAGTTTTATGGCTAACTTCAGTGGGAGGGGCATGCCCACAGCATGCAACTGAGGGCCCAAACCAAATCACTACACTGTACGGCTGCATGACTGACCTTGGTGATCTCTAGCAGAATTAGGGCATTTTCCCCCGAATTACAGGGATTTAACCTCTCTTTTGTTGACATACTCTGATGTCTGTACAATAGTCTCTAAACCTCTCCTCACATACACAGTAAACTCTGGCATCCCTGCAGAGGAGGAAAAAGGAAGGGAAAGCGTCTGGGGAAGGTACCGTATGAGCACATGAGACAGCTAAAAGCATTTGGATATTGTCTTTTGGATATAAAAGTAAGTGAAACGTAAGGATAGCCCACTGCAAAAACAGGGCAAGGATGACTCCACCAAAAAATACTTCTGGCTTAGAGCTTGTGACCCTGTTTTATGTCAATTTAACTGTGGTGGTGTCCTGTATCAAAGAATAGTCTGAAGAGTTGCATGTTGAATGAAGCAGTACAAGATCTTGCTGGAAAGGATTTTTGGATGTGCTTTACTGGTATGTATCACTTAATGCAGAAGTCTTGAAGATTTCAGAGTCCTCCCTGGGTTCTCTGGCTAGTCTGAGATAGCAGTGGATGCTTAAAGTCTTACCTTTTCATTCATAGGTGTTTCTTGAATTTGTGTGAGGAATTTAAGTGAAGGTTTGTTGTGAAGAGGGTGGTAGGAATGGGGGGCAGCAAAACTATACAAGCACTTTTTGTTGATTTGTAATTAACTTTAGCTTTTAAGCCCTTCTCCTTGCACCACATATAGGTCCAAGCCTATTGCTTGGCTTTGTGGCTCCTGAGACTTCAGAGGTATTAAGAGCAGGGAAGAAGCCCAATGATCTGAACTCCAGCAAGGATTTGGCAGGCCTGCAGTCCACTTAGTAAGTCTCTCTGGCATGCATGTTGATTATTATCTGCCAGGTAAGTGGATCATCTGTCTTTTTGGTCTTAATTTCAGCTACTTTGTGTCTGTCACTTTCAGACTCCAGAAAAATTGCCCTGGGCATCTTACGGTCTCAAGAGTGTGCCTGTCTAAGCGTTTTGGGAGATGCCTTTGTCTTGTACTGTTCTCTGCCTCCTGGTTTGTGACCAATTCTTTTTCTCCCTTCCCTGTTTTTTCTGACATTCTTCTGGTCAAGAGGTTTTGTTTCTTAAAGCACAAGAGCAGAGTTAGAGGCGGAAGCAATGCAAAACTCAGATACGTCCCCATCTCTCTTCAATCTGTTTATCTTCCGCAGAGGCCTGATAGTGAATGACATTCATATAAACAGTGGGTAAAAGACCTGATGTGCACAGTTCAAACATCCTGTCATGATCTGGGCACATGTACTCGATTGAAAAATAAACACCTAACATGCATAAACATCTGATGTGTTTTCCTGGTTACAATTTTATGTCCCTGTGCTGTATTCTTTTTTTAAGACCTACAGTTCATTCTTCCATTTTTCCACTATCCATAAGATATAACCTGGTTTTAATTCTACTTTGAGCTGCTGGCTGTGACTTGATTCCTGCTGTAGACAAGTTTACCTGAATGCAAGTTTATGTGATGTAACAAACAGTACTTCAGGGAAATACTTAAATGCTTTTCTCTTCCCAGCAATGACCCATTAAACCATTTTACACATTTTAATTTAACCTTGTCTCTCCTCCTCAATACACTTGAGGGAAAGGACAGTGTTTCAGTCTAGAAAGCCATGTAGGTAGGACCAGGCTATCATTTCAAATTTTGGAATCTCTATTCTTGCAAATTTTCTAAGACCCAACTGGACAAACCCCTGAGCAACCTGGTCTGAACTAACTTTGCTTTTGGCAGAGGTTGGTGCTAGATGATGTCCCAATATCTTTTCCAGTCTGAGTGATTCTATGAATCTGTGTTAGATTGTGTGCAGTCATAGTTGAGAATCAGGTGTGTTCATGCTGAAATTCCCGTAGCTTAAAAGAAAAGCAGCAGGCAGCAGCTGTCAGTTTGTCCCCTGGGAGCTTCTCAGCTTTGGAGTTGGTCTCTCATTCCACCAGAGAACAGCTGAAGCATGAGGACCTTCACAACACATCACATTTCTTTTTAGGGGTGTTTGGAAGCTGATTCCTTGTGATGGGTATCCAACTGCACAACTCCTAGGCTCTGGAAAAGAACAAACTTGACGTCCTTGGGAAAAGATTATATTGGCCTAAATAATAAGGGTGTGTGCATAGGAATGATGGATTGGCTACTGATGTTGAAGGCCAAAAGTATGCTCCAGCACCATCCTTGGATATTCTTTTCATTGCCAGCTTCTCTGTGGTATGTGGTAGGCTCCTGCAGTAAGACTCTTTCGTTTTGCTTTCGTTTGGGGGGGGGTTGACCTGAAGACTGGAAGTTTTCAGGAACTGAGGGAAGACGAACAGATAAATCACTCAAAGGATGTATCTAGCAGGTGCAGTGAAACTCTTTTAGAGGCATCATTTGGAGTAAACGTGGTTTGGTTCCAGGTTCCACCTGTGCTCAGTGCTGGACTGTCCTGAACATCTCTGGCTGCGCTCTGGCTGTGGTGACCGGTGGATTCTCTGTGCTGGGCCTGCGAAGATGAAACTGACCATGTGCGGTGCTTTCACTGTGCTCATGTCACCTCAGTGGCGGGACATAACAGAGCATCCCAGGGCCTTGTTTTCAGAAAGGAGAACTCCATTTCATGACAAGGGCATATGCGCTCACCCATAGTACTTGGGGAACAGACGTTGTGGCAAAGACCTTCAAACTTAGTGCTGTCTCCCACATCTGGAAAAGCAAATGGCAAACCCAATTCAGGAGGTGCTGATGTTAGAGAGGATCAAGCTTTGAGCCTGAAGGTCCTGAATGAAAACTGTCTTAGCATGTAGAAAGGCTTGGTAAGATCTCTGGTAGAGACTTGCATGTGCAGTTGACAGCTTTGTCCATAAGAAGTTTGTTTTTACTACGAGCGGCATCGTGTGTGCTGTTCTTCCCTAGCTGTCTCTTTGCCCTCCCGCTATCCTCAGCTCTTTTCAGAAACCTTAGATTTATCACTCTTGGATCATCTGTCTTGTTCTGGCTTTTAAAAATAAAAGCTTTTCAAAGGGCCTTTGGAACAGCCTGTGTTATTTTTGGCTGGGGCTCTTAGTGACACTCATTGCAGAATTAAAACTTCTAATTAGAAAGCAAAAAAAATGCAAGGGAAGGAAAACACATTGCTGCAAAATTAAGGTGGATATTTTAATTGCTCCAGAGGCATGGAGTTCAGGTCCATTGCAGCGTTCCCTCTGCCCCAGAAGATCACTGTAGAAAATGATTACTGCTTTCCATAAGTAATCTAGAACCTTTTAATTTTAAAACCTCAAACCAGCATCTCTGCCAAGACTCTTGGATGCTGCCTCAGTTGATGCAGACATCCTAATAAGAACCATTTAAAATTTACACACATGACGTGAGGAGGACTAGATACCAGGAGAAAAGTAATCATTAAGGATGGCAAGGGAAAAGTAGTAATAAAAAAATAGATGCAATGGAAATAGAAATGCAGATAACCTCTAGAACCTTGGATTTTTCAAGTGGTTTGTTTCCCCTGTGCTTTGAGGTCATCTGCCACCAGAGTCTGCACTACAGGGGAAGGAGGTATGTATCTGTACAAATTCCTATGGGTTCCTTCCCAGTTTGAGTGGGTGCTGCTTGATGCTGTTCTCTATCCTTTTCTGTGGGTGCATGCTTGGCCCTGACCAAACCGTCGGATCTTTCCATGTGGTACCTTTCACCAGGGTGGGGGTGGCGTTTTTGTGCTTGTTAGTGTTTGTTTGCAATTTGTCCACCAGAACCCCTGTGAGGTCTCAGTCGTGCTCTCTGCAAAGCTGCTTTGAAAAAGAAACAGAGAAAAGGAGATGATTGACAGTAGCCCTTTAGATTTCTGTTGTTAATGCACCCGTAATAAGATAAGGCTTATCTTTAAATGTTCATGGAATCGAGACTTTGATGGAAACAGGCTTTTGGGTTAATATATTTTTGATAGATAAAGCAGAATGAAATGGAAGGACCAGGGGAACATACAGTATATGGAGAAAGACATATTTTTCTTTTAAATCCCTCTCCTCACATGCTAGCTGTGTGCAAGTGTTTGACGTGCATATATAAATTATGTATTTGTAAACATGCACTCAGTGCTTGTGTTTTGGGGGGAGCGCAGGGGCCTAAAAGGGGTGTTACTTGTGTAAGAGGCAGCTGAGCGAGATGAAATCTGCTGCTGCCTGCCAGTTGAGATGAAAAATCTCACCCTCTCTCCCTCCACTTCCGTTCAAGTCCAGCTATTGTCAGGTGGGTAAATGTAAGCAGATAAGACGTTGCAATGTAGCATAGATTTTGCCTTCCCCTCCTCTGTCATGGAAAAGGAGTTGTGTGCCAGCCTCTTGGGGGAGTTTGGGCAGCAAAGTTCTGTTGGTTGAGCTGCACAGGGGGAGTTTGGGATGTCGTAGTCATTCATGCATTTCGGTTCAAGCCTATTGTATGATCTGTTCTGCATATTTGCACATTTGGATGAAATTATCTCGCAACTGTGCGTAGTACGGTGTCTGGGAAGGCCAAGCCAAAGGGATACAGTCTCCTTGCAATGAAGAGCAGCAGCATCTGTGACTTGGATCACAGACCGTTTGGTTGGTGGTTTTTGGTTTTATATGTAAATCGCAATTGTTGAATTTTCTCTACCCAGGCTGCTCCTCCTCTTTTATACCTCTTCAATCTTTCCTTTCTTTTCTCTCCCTGCCCATGAACTCTTATGCTGCAGCCCAAGCCTTCTGAGCTGTGCAAGTAGATAGGACAGGGAGGTGGGGGAAGGAAGACCGAAGCCTTGTCATCCTGCAGTGCTAATCTAAGGAAGAAAGCAGAGGGGAAACCTCTTCTAATACCGCAGTACAGCTCTGTGGTGACGTGCAGAGTTCACCTTAGCTTCCAGACGGGGAGGCAAGTTTGCCATTGTAGCTTTAGGGGAAGGCATAAGAGAAAGCCAGGTGGATTTAGTGGTGGTGTATAGAGTGGGGGTGAGAGGTGAGGGAGCCAGAAAAGCTCTAGAAAGACAAAGAGAATTCAGCCGTGGATGGCTATGCATGTATATGTGTTGAACCTGGTGAACACAGTACGGGGAACTGCACGGAGGGTTGGGCTACAGTGATAGAGGCAATAGCTACTGTTCCTATCTCCCAAATGATCTAAGACACTACGATCAGTAAGTTCCATCATAGAGAAGAAAGAAAAGCAAATGGAAAGCTAGGTATTAATCAGGCCCAAATCCATGTAGTCTGGAAGATGGATGGGATCTGGTCCTGTACTTAGGGAAATGCAATCTCTTTGCAAGTGCCCAAGCTGTTTGTTTTGTCTGTAACCCGCCTGGACTCAGAATGATCTCTCCCTCTCAGGATGCACTTGCATACCCCCAGCATTTTACATATCTTACAAAACATTACTGTAAATTGCTGCTAGAGCATCATGTTCAACTGCTGGTAAATGTTGCCTGCCAAGTGAGTGGCATGACTGGGACAGGAAAGTTCCAGGGTCTTTGAAGACATGCAAAAAGATTAGTGGGCCTAAAATTACTCTAACTCAGATCAACCTGGGAAAACAAGAGACACAAATTTTACTTTTATTTCACCAAACTTTTAGTGTGGCAGTGCCAAACTAGGGCTTTGACTTCTCTTATTGAAATTCTCTTATTGTAATAAAATCTCTTCAGCCTGGTTTGTGATTTTGCTTGTTTTTTAAGAGGTTATAAAGTCAGCTCTGAAAAAGAGACTAATGGGGCAAAAGCTTTGGTTCTTTTTAAAATTGGTGGCAGAAGCCTGACTTCATGCAGTTAGGACTGGCATCAAAGCCAGGCAAATAATTTTTCAAGGAGCAGTTTTTCATGGAGCATTCTACAAATGTAGTAGAGTACAAATTCCTCGTGTGTTTATAATTTATATTTATTTCAACCTTTCACTGAGAGTTAGGCTCTGACTTCCTGAGCTTGCCTATCCCTGGTTGTGGTCACACTGGTGATGTTTCTGCTTTTATCTAGGTGAGTGTATCAGTGCTTGTGAGCACCTGTCACAGGTGCCAGTATTTCCACCACCCTGAAATTAGCTTCCTTTGAACAATTTTCATTTGTAAAGCTCTGCCATTAGGAAACAAATGCATTTTAGAAACCTGCGTGTTTGTTGGTTAGAATGTATTTGTGTAACTCATGGACCTCTATATTTAATTAACATAAAACAACTGTCTTGAATCTAAGAAGCTATCTAGTTGCAATTAGTTCTTGTTTGCTAATTAATTACCAATGGATGATTAAAGACTTGTTTACTGAGGTTTAGCAGCTATCAAGACACACATCTAGTACTTAGGGGATTTACTATGCAGTAACTGGATTGTTGAATTAAATTCTTATTGGAGACCTTTACACTGTGACCGAAGAAAGCTGCTCTGCAGCCGGAGTTTCCTCTAACAATTTGCCTGTGCCCTCATGGATCTGCTGCCATGGCCACTGTTGCTCCTAAGGGGGGGAGGCTACGTGGATCCTCCTGGCTCACTGGGGTTGAGTAATTTGTTTTCTCCTGCAAATTTAAGGTAAGGAAAAACAGGATCTCAGGTCTTGGCTGTGGTGGTAGAGCAGCTCTGCTCACATACACTCCCCAATTCTATTCTGACAGTCACGTTTCGTCCTTGTCTCTTCACTGATGCTCATCACATGTCTTACTCCAAAAAGACTACCATGAGTGGAGTCTTTTTCTATTGAAATTTGTTTGCAAACGGGCTTTTGCTTCTGCATGTAGGTTTTTGGTTCTGCTTTTTTTTGACAATTTGCTGGATGGTTTGTTGAATTGTTTTAAGTCTGTGGGTTTGTTTGCAGATTTAGTCCCTGTGTTTATGGTCTCTTTGGTCACCAAACCCCAAGTTTCTGCTTGCCACCGATGAATGAGAACAAGATTTATGGTGGTAATTAGTGGCTTTTTTGGGTAACCAGCCTGAAGAGGCTTGAGAAAGTGGTGTGTTAGGCTGCCTTCTTAAAGCCAAGCTCTTGAGGTGTTTGGAGATGTGCAACCAATATTGCTTGCTGCTTTTGACAGCCCTGCCCTGTATATTGTGGATAAAACAACAGACAGGAAAGTTAAACACAGAGGTTCATGCACAGAAGCTCTTGGGTTTACCATCAGAACTGTTTCCTATAAACTGGCATTAACAAAAGCCGTCCATGCAGGGACAGAAACATGGTTTATGAAAGCAGTAGTTCAGAGTTTGAAGGAATTTTTTAAAAAGCTGTCTTGCAGGATCTTTCAGACTCTGCTTTCTCTGTCAGGGGCTGCTCTGCG
>VZTL01030683.1:8401-18464 GCA_013400535.1 Scopus umbretta
TGCAGACTGAATCTGCAGTTTCAAAAAATCAGCTCAGAAATCATAATCATAGCATTCAAGCTGTAAACTGGGGCTGAAATCCAAATCCTAAGGCTTAATTCATTAATGAAAACATCTGACAGGAAAGTGTTCTGGACACCATGTGTTGTTTCTTATATTTTCCTCTCTGGAATTTGCTGGCTTCAAAAACCATGTTCACATACCAGCCACTGTAGGGTCAACCTAAAGACTTTGTAGTTATGGAACGACTGGAACTGAAATAGCCCCACCAGGAAAGTGCTTTGCAGCAGAATACCTTTGACTTTGGCATGGGAAAATACCAACAACAACCACTTCTAGGCTAATATTTCTGCATTGTATAACAGGAAGTGGTATGTACAGCTCTCACAGTACTCATCTACCGCACCAGTTCCTCTAAATGGGAGGCGCAGCAGAGAACGAAGCATGAGCCAAAAAGTTCTTATCCAGGTTCACTATCCACCCCACACAGTAAGGCAGCAGAACACAACAGGCAGGGCTGAGATGATGGCAGCAGCGCTTCAGGTACACCACCACTGCCGCCATCTCCTCCTTTGAAAGCAGCAGGGCACCGATGCAGAACTGACTGCAAGGCAGCTGCACAACAGAGGAGGAACGATCTAAGATGACGTATGGTGTAATTACAATTAATCCCTCCTGGCGTAGCCATACTGTGTTCAGACATCCGTGGCAGAAGTTCAGTTTCACATCTAGAGCTTGTTTTGCTGAGGTGGGCTAGAATGAGCTGTACAAGCTGAAACATAGCTCTGCTGTCATGAACTGTGCCCACAATGGGCAAGTGTTCTGAACCTTAATGGCACAGCAAACTGGGTAGCACCTCCTTAAGAGAGACAGAACCCCTGTGCAGACAAGCTATCGTTCGGCTCTCTGGTTCTTATTCCCTTCTGCCTTGTCCATCTAAAGAGATTCAGAGATGTTAGGCATTATAGACCTGGTGAATTATTTTCATCATTGACTTTGCCAGTAGCAAATCCTGGTGCCTTCAAAATGTTTTCTGATTTTCACTCCAATGAAAAAAATGCTAGAAAGTCCTCACTGTTTGCAATTTTATTTCAAAGTTGTCTGAAAAAGAAAAAATCTTTTTTGAGAAGGGATGGTCAGTGCACAAGCCTTCATCAGGATTATTCTGAACTAAACCTGGGTTTAATTTTTATCACCCTTCTTCCCTAATAAAAGAAGATAGTAAGAGTCCTTATGTGAACAGACATATACACAACCTTATTATATGCTGTCAGTTCACTGGTAAGATTATACTGTTATATGACAACAGGCCTATTTGTATCACAGGCTTCTTTTGAACAGAACATGTTTCAGCCATTTGGACTTGTAACTATTTCGTGGGTGGGAGCTTTTCAGAGAGAAGGCACTGATGTGCCTATGTAAGCAAGTGGACAGATAGAAGCCATGGAATAATACTGAGGCGCACAGCTAACAGGAGTTGGTCTTTTCATAAGACTAGAGATAAGGATATAAACCAGTTCCTTTGTTTTCACTCCACAGTTCACTCCAGTTGGCCTCATGAAGGTGGAAGCAGCCTCATCCACACCCTATCCAACAGAAGGTTACATCCTCTGATCCTTGACGCAGCTGCAGTGATGTGAATTTATCTGAGAACTATTGTTGGAGAACTTGCCTGAACTTTCTGGGCACAAGTAGAGGTGGTCGTAGACCACAGGTTCACTGAAATGAACTACTTCCAGCATGGCTGTGGGCCACTTCGATTCCTGGCTGTGGGCTTCCTTTCAGTCAGTGTCAAGGCATGGGTCCAACTCAGAAAGGCTCGTTGCAGCTGCTGTGATCAATACAACCCTCAGTGCAGGAAGGAGGAGGAGGAGGTAGAGGCTACCCAACACAGCAGTGGTTATAATGGCAGTGGTGCATTACCCTGGGAATGAGACTCAGTGCTTTGCTGAGCAGAGGCAGCTCCAGGGCCTCGAGAGGTGTGAAACACCCTTGAGCTAATAACTTTCAATGGGACACCAAGTACAAAATGGCAGGGACTGCACTGTCAGGAAGGCTTAGGGTAACACACAAGAACCCCAGAACAACCACGCGAAGCAGTCTGAATTCCTGGAGCTGTTGAAAAGTCTCTCTAGCCCATCAGTGCAGAGCAGAGGTGCCACATAAGCCGGAATCTGCATTAACCTTGCAACAAAGATAACTCATTTACCTTTCCTGGTATTTAGTATTTGTGTAGAATATCCGTGTGGTTTCTTCACTGCAGTGTCACCTGCTACTTCTATGGTTTCGGCCACAATAGTTTCATACAGCTGAAATGTTTTTCCTGGCCACAAAAGGTTTGCCTTGCCCAGATAGCAATCCTCTCAAATGTTTATCTTGAGCTCTTAGAGTGTCTGGCCCAAAGAAACAGAAATAAAAAGGGGTAAAGAATGAAAAAAAAAACCAAAGCAGAGAGGACTGAAATAGGAAAATGGAAAACAAAGATCTAAAGAATAGAAAAGTGAGCTAATATCAAAGATATCAGAAGAATAGCTCCAGCTGCAAGAATAGGAAGGTGTGGTGTGTAATTCTTGTTTACTTTTGTATACAATAACAGAGGGGAACCAGATCAATTCAGTGGAAGGCATTATATTACTTGTGTGTAACAGCATACCTGCAACTACCAGTGAGGAGTTTTAACTTTACCAGGCCCAGCTCTTCCCTGAAGAATCATCTTAATCCAGCCCCTCGAGTTCCTTTTGCTAGCACCCTGTAGACTGGCATTTTGGCATCTCCCACGTCCATGTTCATGACTCCACAATGCGTGTGGAAGGAAAAGTGAAGCTTACTGTTTTTAAATACGCTAAAACAAATGCTATGAAATGTTAACCCTAGGCCGTTTACACGCTTATTTAAGAAAGGAAGGACTGGGCATTACACTGCTAAAATCTGTTTGTCACGGGTCTAAACCAACGTGATTTCTTTGAAATTTGGACAGGTGCATGACACGGTCAGTTACTGCAGCTCAACAAACAGCTGGCAACTAGTTAAACCGCAGCAAAGCAGCCGCTCTGTATCAAGAGGTCCCAGATGACAGTGCAACCCAGACGGATGGGGCCCACAGGCTTCCAGCTGCAGCACGGGATCAGGAGCACTGAGTATTATGCCTGATTTTAAGGGCTAAAGACATTTAAAGGGCTTGCTCGATGCCAGACTTCATATGAGATATTTCAGCATGTAATTCCACTGCCACAGAGGAACTGGGCGCCTGCCTTGCTTGATCTAGGCTTTCATATCTTACTGCCTGGTTTCCCAGATCTGAGTTAGACAGGATCTTGGCTCCTTGTTAAGAGTTGATTTTAGAGAAAAGATGAATGGGGCAAAGTCATACAAGTACATAAAATGTTGGTTGGTTTTAAAAAAAAAAAACAGGTAAAAAGGAAACTTCCGTTACCTCATAAAGAACAAGAACATGTTGAAGCAAACTGCAAGATGATAAATTCAGAGCTGATAAGGATGTTGTTATATAGAATGTAAGAATTTAATCCAAACCCATGTCAGTGTCACTGAAGCTACAAATTAGGCAAGACTCTACCAGGGTTTACACGTTTCTAAAGCAGAGTTACAGTAACCATTTTCCCAAAGGGGAAGGACAACTAAATACATGCTCCCAGGCTTAGCATTTAGAGATTGCTTTGCAGGAAGGAGTAGGCTCCTTTGAGGAACAGATTATCTCGCACCTACTAATTAAAGGCATGCTGTGCCTTCCCCTACAGCATCCCATACTGACCGCTGCCAGAGAAGAATTGTCACGCTGAAGCAGACCTGAAAATGCATCAACTCCTGTGACTTATGTCAAGCTGCCGCAAGGCCCATGGCTGGGCAGGGAAGGGCTGTGGGGAGCTGGAGATCTGCCCTGCTGCAGTGTCACTGGGGCAGGGACTGACAGCCCCAAGATCGGCTGAAATGGGGTCCTGGGCCATGGGCAGGGCAGGGGGAGCCCCTTGGGGAGGCTGGCCATTACTGTCCTCAATGTCCTGACAACTTACGGGAACAAAAAAAATAAAGGAAAATGATTCCCTGTTGCTAAATAGTTTTGCTACGACCAACTCAAATGCAGTCTCCCAAATTAGTCTCAAAAATAAACATTCAGCAACTTTTATGAACAATATCTGTATCTGTTCTAAGGGATGGAAGCGTTGGAGTGGGGAAAGCAGACAGACCCAAATTCTGCTCCTTGTCCTGTTAATAACCTGCAGAGAGTAGGTCACTTGCCCCTAATTTTACCACCTTACAATGGGGGACAATGAAACAGTCCGCAGCTGTAAGCAATAGGCATTACACGTGGCCAGAAGAAATGGGACAGTTTTGCATCAGGCCGTTTTGGAAACATTAAAAATTGAGGTTGAGGGGGTTGTTTTGTTTGTTAATATATGCTATATATTGGGGCTATTTTCTAGCTAATTTGTATCCAGCCTCCATTAGTTGCCAAGAGTCCAAACGACACAATTCTGGGAAAGAGAGGACTATCTCCTCAATGCATTTATAATCTTTTAAGACTATATAAAACAGCTTATCTGTATCTAGATGCCATTGTTAAGGCCAATATGGCAAGTGTATCTAAATCTGGATCTGTGCAAGCAGTCCCCCTAACAAAGAAAGGTTAAAGGTGAAAATACAGACAAGGTGATAAAAGTACATGATAGATTGTTTTGTTTTGTTTTAAATCAGGTAACTCTGCAATTTAGCACAATGATGTCCTTCCACATACTGAGTGCTGTTATCTTAGGACTTAAGCAGTAAACAAAGAAAATCTCTGCTCTGCTGATTTCAGAGTTCAGATACATTATTTAGAGATTATCGTAAGTTTTACACGGGTCATAAGAACAGATGTGGTCACCATTCTAAGAATCTACTAAACACACCTAACCATGGAACACAATAAAAGCAGAAAAATATTTCTTAAAGCATTGCTAGCACCTGTAGTTGATGAGATAATTATAGGCAGCTTTTCTGAATAAAAATCTAAAAAAACTTTGAAACTATTTTCAAGTGAAATTTGAAAGAAGACAGAAGTGCAACCTGGGCATGAGAACTAGCAGTGTTCCTCACAGACATATAGCATGAGGAAAAAAAATTAGATATGAGAAGAAAAATGGAAAGGGTCTGGTCTGGTTTCACTGATGCTAACAGTCCTTCCATTGACTCCGTAGGGAAAAGATGACCAAAGACAGTCGTCAGCAAAAAGGCCTGCAAAGAATAAGCAGCGGATGAAGGATATAAAGAATGAGGGCAGATTGGGCTGGAAATACAACAATGTCAGGATAAGCTTGAGCTTTACAAATGAAGTAGTGAACCGATTGCAGCGAGGGTCTAATATGTCACAGCCAAAAAGATGATAATTCACTTAACTTTACAGGTTTCCTTTAAATCAAATCATGGGTGATGTGAGACAGTGTTGACTATTACCTTCTTGGAAAGGTCTAACCTCCAGTTATCCCACGTACCTTCACTTCTTATTGACCTGGAATTTTATAATAAATACTAGAAGCAATAATCCCCATTGAAATTGTGCTATCACGATATTAAGAGGTTGGCTTGCATGGATATTTGGTCATTGTCTGCCAGGGAGGCAGGGAGATAGTCAGAAAGCAATTAAATCTGTCTGGCTCTGCTGACATTTTACTCAGTGTTCACCAAGTCCTTTAATTCCTGTAAGTGCACATTAGAGTTTGAGCTGCTGATGGGGAAGGGAAGGGAAAAAGATCAGGCCCTAGAGCCTCTTTTGTATCAGGTTGGAATTTTGGTTTAAAATCAAGCTTGATCGGTTCCCTAACATGGGTAA
The DNA here is from genome assembly GCA_013400535.1 of Scopus umbretta. Taxonomy (NCBI): domain Eukaryota; kingdom Metazoa; phylum Chordata; class Aves; order Pelecaniformes; family Scopidae; genus Scopus; species Scopus umbretta. The sequence continues at coordinate 14,226 of VZTL01030683.1, forward strand.
AAGTCCTGTGTAAGAGGCCATGTCACTCTCCACTCAAATGGCCAGAAGCCATCGTTTCCACAAGAAACAAAAGCAACTAAAATCTTTAAATCCTATCCCATTGTAGGAACACAATTGAATTCTCTTGCCAACATGAGGACAGAGCATACATAGTCACTGCATAGGACTGACAGTCTGTGTGGGAATTACTGAAGTCTAGCTGCAAGATTTCCATATACAGACATTTCCTGCCACGAGAATGTTACAGTACTAAGTCAGCATCCAAAGTAATCTAAAGAACAAAAGCAAAGTCTCTAAAATAGCAAGGAGGAAAAAAATTATACACAAAGAACACTTCATATATTCAATACAGACATTTAAAGTAGAAGATATCAAGGTCATATCCTGCAGCCTTTTTTCAGGCACATCAATAGGAGGGGGTTGTTAAAGTAAAGCCTGAGGCAGTATCTGACCTTTTTAATTTTTTTTCCGTTGGATAAGATGGTTATGAGATGTTGCCCAAGAATGAAACTAGAGGACATACCAAGCTCAAACACACATTTTCAACTGAACAGTATCTGTTTCAAAGTGTAGCCTCAAAGAAGCTCTATGAGTAGCAGTAAAAGAGAAAAAAGATACTTGGGTCTACAGTCTGTTAATATAAAAACAATCTAATCTTGCCATAAACAAAGCAAAGGGAGTTTAATTAATCAGCCATTACATCAGCCACATTTGAAGTGAACACGGCAGTTCCCATGGAGGTCTGATGGCCTCCCAACCCATCAAATTCATTTTGTGGCGAAAAGTGAACTAATGCAGGTAGCATGCACTAAAGCAACCCTGCCCACCCACCTCCCAAGAACTCGTTTAGCATAAAGAGAGAAGAGAGGTGTAGTCTGTGACTGTATCAGCTCAAATACCCAACTCATCCCTCTGACCTGGAATCCTGTTACTCAACACAAGGAGAAATACAAGATTTCCCAAGAAGCGTCACGATGGAGAGCAGCTCCTTCTTCCACAAACAGGGTATGTTAGGTAACACCCTTGTGTCCCCATATACGCAGGCATCTGAGAGGAAAGCAGCCACCATCCATGTCAACTCCCTGTCCATGTTGCCTCAGCTTGACCCCACTATAAAGACAACAACTATTAGGTCTGCAGTGTTTTTCCACTGGTCTCTCACTTCCCTTTTCCAATGGCTAATGACATTTACTTACAATAAAAAAACACAATAAACTGTAATAAAGCCTTTGCTTTTCTATGTGCCAAGTGGTACACTTGTGCAGGGAAGCAGGCTGCTAGAATGTCACAAACCTAGCTCTGATGTTATTATATGGCACTAATATTATAACACTTAGTAGCTGTTCCATACACTCCTTGAAGCCCACTGTTACCATTATTGATCGTTACTTCAGAATACTAATTCCAATGTTATCAGAACAGCTCTTGAAGGACATATAACAGGCACCTGAAAACATTCATGTGCCATTGCAAATGGTGTACACTGATACCTATTTTGCCTGAGCACTTATTTGCTTGGATAAATGAATAAACTCTTGCTTCTTTCAGTGTATACTTAGAACAACTTAATTTTTACAGAATTTTCTGCACCAAGTTTTCAGCTTCTTCTAGAAGAAAGCAGCTTTGGAAAACATAGTAGAACAACCATGGCATGTAGGAGGGAAATAGGAACTTCTCCATTTATGTGTGCTGGGCTGGGTGCCCCCTTTATGAAGGGCACAGCTACCTCATGCAGAGTATGTGATTTACACATGTGTAACATCTCCCTCTACTGGCTAAAACCATGGGAATACTTTAATTCCCAAGCAGGAAGGTTTTCTCTGGAGTGAGAATCCCGAGATCAGGTCACCTCCCATCCTCTTGTTCTTACACACATTTGTAATCTCTCTCTGTAACCCTACAGCAGACAAGGTTTGAGTGATGGAGCAGGTGATGATGAACTGGGCACAATTCACCTGAAACTCTTTCTCAATGCTACAGTCCTCAAAGAAACACTTTGAAGACAAGGTGACATTGAGCAAGTGCAATAGGGCCATTCTTGGGAACCCAGGATTAAAGGGGGCCATTGCTTTGCAGAATCTTTCATCTTGGACTCCAGAGCAACATCTGATTTAGCAATACTGCTTATTAGGCGCTTTTGAAAACTAAGATCCTAATGGTGAATCTTAAGTCTCTTCAGTAAAACCAGAGTCCAGTGGTTAAATATGGTTTTACCAAATCTCAATTCTTTACTCTTTGAAGACCTCTAAAGCCGTAACTCAGTGTTACTGTGTACCCCACACTAACAGCATTTTTGTATCTGATCCTATCTGTATTCTTTTTAAATGCTCAACAGCTGACAAAATTGATGAAAAATTATCTTGTATGTTTTGAGAATGAGAAACACTAGCCTACAAATATACTCCAGACAGCAAGGCAAAGGTGGGATACTCTTATCAGGACAATTTCATAACACATAGCACCTACACACATCTTCAGTTTCCAGCACATATCCCAACACTAAATGGCATTAAGCTGAGATAAAGGCATTCTAAAGTTAACCTGCTCTTTTGTAAGCTGCTATCAGAGTTGGCCATATGGATCACCTGTGGAAAAGAAAAACGGAAAAGATGGTCCTTTCCATTAAAAATGGAGAATCCACTTCACACCAACCCTTCTGAAATGCGGCCTACACTATAGATGCAGAGGTTCTCAATCTATAGGCTACAGACACTAATATTTTTCCTGCTACAAGATTGTCAAGTTCAACAAATTCAAATACTATTTTCTATTATAATTCACACAATTGTAAATAAGGTAATTGAAAAATTTAAGTCATTCATTATATCCTTTTCATTGTTCTCCATCTTTTAAAAGCCTTTTTAATTCACCATTCCTTGCCTCTTATTTCCCTTCTTCCTTTGTTTGATAAGCTTTTTCTAAATCTCCCTTCCCTGCATCCGGCGTGCAGGGCGAAACCATTCATGCAGAATTCATCACAGGAAAACAAACATAATATCTCACTCCCATACTCCCAGGAGGGAATTAACTGAAATTACCAGTTCTTGGGAAATTGGCATAGAAAAAAAAAGCAGGAGAAATTACTATAGCCAAGTTGTCAGGGAAACTGTTAGCACTCTGGTAGCTCAGGAAAATGGGCTATTTGAAACACTTTCTTCTAAGTACCCAAGCAAACTATAGGGTCGTTTATGGGGATAGGAGGTGCATAAAGCCTTAAAGCATTATTGCTTTTGAAAGGCTTAGTAACTCCTGGCTGCTGTGGGAGAGCTCATTGCAGAATGGACTCATGCTACCTTTTCAGCACAGACATACGGTTCTATGAATAGGACTTGGCTAATTCCCCCTTTGTGGTAGTCTTTAGGAAGCTTTTCATTGTATAGCCCATTCTATAGAACTCCGAAAGCCAAAAGATAAGAGTGACATTTTCTAAGGAAATTATCCAACTCTATAGCGGGCTTTTATAAAATTGTTTGCGCCCAACCCTGTTACATTTCCTTTGCTACTCAAGGGACAGCAATTATAACAGCCAGCACTAGACAGCTTTCTGCAACAGAACTTCCATACTTTTAGTCCTGCAGGAGTACATGGAAGAACAGCACTTTGCCAATTCCAAACACCCAGGCAGCTTCTGTAAGCTATAGCTGTCTGTCACAGAGCTCACATTCAGCACAAGGCTAGGATTATCAGTGCAACACTCCTCTGCTAGAAACTCTTCTGAGTTGCCTTCTAGCTAGGGAGGACTTCAGACTGCAAAATGACCTGAACTTAGGGCACACTGGGAACACACTGCTGGGATGTAAGCGTTGTTCCAACAGCCCTCCCTACACAGATGCACTCATACCCAGAAGATGTCTTGTTTTTCTCTGCTACTTGCCCCAAACACACACAAACTTCCAGCGTATATCTGGGAGAGCAGAATAATGACAGCTGGAGTGCGTTTCTGTGGTATAACTGCACTTGAAGCAGTATTTTTATAAGCAGAGTAATGCAGATAAAAAGAGAGAAAACAACATGCCTATGCCAACTAGTCTTTTAAGTGTTGACCCTGCTGTGAGTAGCTGACTAGTGACAGCAAATACATGAACTGTGGGTCAGGGTAGGCTATGGGAAGAGGGACAAGAAATCCTATGCTTTAGCCCTGACCCAGGGCTGCAGTGGATATGTAACAAATAAATAAATAAACCTGTCTTTATATATTATATGAGGAGATGCCTCAGTCACCTTGTGGTTAAAGGTGTG